>VZTJ01005842.1:1849597-1875363 GCA_013397795.1 Orthonyx spaldingii
CGGCTCCGCGCCTGCACGGGCGGGGGGGCTGCGGGGCCGCGGCTGCCGCGGGGCCGGGGCTGCCGAGCTCCGCCCCGCCGCCGCGCCGAGCCCCCCGCCAGCCAAGGAGATGGCGAGAGCTGGCGAGGCTCCCCGCAGAGCCCTCTCGGAAGAGGGAAGTGCTGGGAAATGTAGTCGTTTGCCGGGGCGTGAGGGAGCGGGGCGAGAGCGGAGGGGAAGCCCCGAGCCCGGGCAGCGCCGCAGGGATTCCGCAGTCCCCCCGCCCCGCGGGGCCGCCCCGGTACCGCAGCGCCCGGGGCTGAGGGAACCCCGCAGCCAAACTTGCCTTCACCGGCAGCTGCGGGTGAGGGCGGGGGCTCTCCGGGGAGGCAGCCGGGGCGCTTTCCCTCCCTCCCTGCCCATACCGCTGTCAGCCCCTCTCTCTTCCTTTACGTGTTCCTTTTCAGAGCAGTTTCATTTCCTTCTCTGTGACCTTTTTTCTTCCTTTCTTAAATTTCTACTCCCTCCCCCCTTTTTAAACAAAGAGGGTAGGAAGAGGATTACAACGCAGAATCATTCCTTTCACGTTACAACACACTCTCCTGGACTAAGCCAGTCTCCTGACTAAGAAGTGTCAAGGAGTCCTTCCAATGTCCGTTCCCTGAAACGCGAGAATTATTGTCCCTCAGGGGAGGGATGGCTGCATCTGCAACCCAATTCTACACTCCCACCTACCGGGAAGCCGAGAGCAGCAGTGCTGCCTCTCAGCACGGTGCATCTCACCTTCCTTAACTACATTGCTTTATGAAAATGGGACAAGAGTGGCGATTGCCCAAGGCACCTCTTTCCCCGCTGTTTTCCGAAGGGGCAATGGCAAGGACTGCCGTGGCACGCAGCTGAGGTGAGCGGAGAGAGGAGGAGGGATGTCAGGGCAGCGGCAGATGCAGCACGCTACCGACCCAGGCAAGAGAATACAAGGTCTAACTACCCACTGCAAGGCTTGTACCAGTTGCAAGCACATAATAAAGGAGGAGGTGGCATCACAGATAATGCCACCGAAAGCCGCTGCTCGTTGTAGTTTCAAAGATTAAAAGAACAAACAAACAAAATATCTTTCAAACATTATGCAGATCGATATTAATTGCACTGCTTGCACCGACAACAGCCAGGACACCTGGCACCTCCATTTCTGCTCTTAAGTAGCCTTTCCACCCGCCGGGCTGCCTTCTGCCTTCCTGGGCTGCCCAGGGGAAGGACCGTGCTCTAGGCACAGCGGCTCGGCAGTAGCTGCCTGGCTCACCGGAGCCACCCGCCCGGGAATGCTGGCCCCATTTCTCTGTAGGGCTTACCTTACTTACACATATCGGCTTATTAAAGGAACGAATTAGAGGATAGATGAAGGAAATTCAGCTTCTCAGTTTGTTTCCCTGATATGAAAACAGACAAAATGACAGTCAGACAAGATGAAGATAACAGCGGAGTACTGCATTTGGAAATATATAGTAGCTTTGAGGAGAAAGTAGCTAATAAGTTTTATGCTGTCCGGTTTACACTGCAGTCAGGCACTACAGGCGAAATGGAATATTATCTCAAAGGATCCATTAAATCCTGAAGCAGCTGTTGAAACAGTGCAAAATTAGCTTATAAAACTCTGCTGTGGGATGTCAAAAAGACCATGGGTGGGGTGGTTAAAGAAATGAGGAAGTGTTTTTTTATAGCAAAAAAAGAATCAGTATTATAATATGATGTTTCAATCTTCTTTAAAAAGTCATAAATCCTTACATTTCAGGCTGCAGCCAACCTCTACAGTTATTTCAGTTAGACCAAACTTTCCCACTGCCACACTATTTCACAGCTGCTTCTGTCAGTATGTCTGTGAGAAATCATGACATTGGGTATATATTACACCCATGAGGCAGCAGGTACACAGTGCAGTTATACGCTCATTTCCTGGATCAGTACATCATATATTTCTTTTTTCTCTTGCTCACCAGTGTTCAGATTTAGTGTAGGTGTTACACATGGAAGGTTCACCAACCCAGCACCAGCCAAGGCTTGGCTGCTTTAAGCTAACAACTATGAATGCAGTTTTATCCAGTCTCTGTGCTCAGCAGATATGGTGAGGTATGATACATATGTTTCATAAATGCAGTCCTTTTTTTAGTATACCGACTCTATTTTGGTCAAACCCTTCATTAAGAATAATATTTATAATATTTTTTTTATAGAAGTACAGCCAACAAACACAAAGGCATTTTAAAAGTGTGCATGCTACAAGCAATTAGCCAAAACAGAGCTGAAAAAGGTTTTACATTCCTCTCCTTGCAAATCTCTCTCATTTACATCTTCTACTATTTGGCTTACTTATCACTTCTATGGTAAACACTGAAAATTAATTCTAAAGAGAAGACTTAAATAAATTGCAGAAAATTTCTATATCATGTTGAAGGATCTAAATCACAAGGAAGTAAATCCTGATCTGTATGTCTGAAGTCCCTTCTTATTGTACACATTTACTAGAAACTGATTATTTGACAGGCTTAATCCTTCAGAGAAATAATATTCAAATTTTATTGATGGTGATTTCACATTCATTTGGAAAATCAAGTCAAGAACATCGAGACTGACATCCTAGTTTTACTTTCCTGGGAGTTCCTCAATATTGCTGAGGACTGGGGCAGACTATCCACCTCTGAGCAATGAGCTCTTTCACATCAGGGGACAGATTTTTTCTTTTTCTAGCAATTCACAGAATATCTCATTTTGGAAGAGCCCTATAAGTGTAATGAAGTCCAACTCCCTGCTCTTCATGGGACTACCTAAAAATACACCATATAACTGTGTCATCTACTCTTTTGGCTCTTGACTTGGGGACTGCTTCCCTGAGAAGCACATTCCAGTGACCGATCACCCTCTCAGTGAAGAAACTTTTCTGATGTCCAGTCTGAACACTATCAGTTGCAGTTTCCTACCATTTCCTTGTGCCCTATTTCTAGTCCCCAGAGAGCGGAGATCAGCACCTCCCCTTCCACTGCCTGAAGTATTGAAGGTCACAGAGAAAGTCTGAGGTTTATGGCCAGCTATCTACATACTCAACAAATATTTGACACTGAATCTTGAAGTGAGATCTCCACTCAACAACAACAACAAAATTATATCAGACAGCTACCTGAATCCACAGCTTCTTTAACCCAAATGAAATTGGACTATGCCCAAACACTTGCTTTGCATCCCAAGTCTTTTTATAGTGCTGTATCTGGGGTGCTCAGCATTTATTTTGGATAGCTGCACTATCTAAAGCAAAGAATCAAAAAGCAACATTTGCAGAATTCATGGTAAAAAGCTCCAAAATATTCATCTCATATCACCTTCAGAGATTGTAAGCTGGTTAATGAACTTTACTCACATTTACCTTCACCTGCTACAGGTAACAGTGGTGGCTCTGTGGTATTACCAACAGGATTTACCTTTATTTATGCTTGCACTTAATAGTAAAACCAATATCCTTATGGGGTCCAGAGGATTAGTTATGCTAAGAAATACATTGTGGTATTCAGTTTCTAGTCCACCTACATATATTCTGTGTAAATAAGTTGTACAATTGCTCTGGATCAATTGGTTGCTAAAATTTTCCCTAATTTGCTTTCAAGAGTGATGATTACATGCATATAGAGGTTACAGCTAAATCTGAATGGCAGTAAACACTTGAAATAAAATAGCTTATTTTCCAGAATATTTTCATAAAATGAAACATAATGGAAAAAATGAGAGGGATAAAGGGGAGTCCATTTCCTGCTGTGATGCAAGTAACATCCAAACTAGTCACCCAAGAAGGATATGAACACTTAATCACATTTGATTGTAGTTTTATCTTACACTTCACTAATTCAGGAATTTCCCATAATTCTTTACACAATCTAATTGCATGTCTTAAAATTCCCAGATTCTGAGCATCTACAGAATGAGGCTAGGGCAATGAAGTGCTTTCCACCTTTGAGTACTCAGTGTAAAGCCAAGGTAGACTGTGATTTGATACTACTGTGGTATCAACTGTCAACATGACCAAAAAGCCCAGCATGATCAGCCTTTATCAGCCCCTGGTGCTTATCAGCCCATGCCCAGAGGCCACATGGACCACATCGCTCACAAAGATTCTCCAACCGGAGAACATAGAGGGATTTATATTCTTCTCCCGTGTCCACATGCCCCACTGTAATTACACCAGTTAGAGCAGCTGCCATTTTTTCATCATTCCTTCACTCAGAGGCTTGCCACTTCACAGACACCATCACCAGCTACATTAGCCGAATGCTTCAGAGCACTCACAGGTGCATCTAAGGAGTCAAACAACCTCAGGTTGTAACTAACTTCCCGGCAACACTATGGGGAAAGCCAGCTCCAGAGTCAGCTCTTGCTTTGTGTCAAGTGTTCTGCAGCTGGATGTTGGGCAAGAGCTGCCCACAGAGATGCTGCTGCAGAGCACAGGGCTTACCCAAGTGCATGAATCCCAGAAGTTACTGCAGAACTTCCTTACCTGTGATTGGTGCTGGCGTCGCTAATCCCCACAGCAGTGTCTGTACGTACACTCCCCTGCACACACACACAGATTGGGAACTCCTTCCTCTCAGCCACACATAACTGACCTGAATAGACAACATTTCTACTCCAGATAAACACATACGATGGAGCAACGCCACATGCAGTGCCTGGGCATCCACTGCAAAAACCCAAGCCTGTGCTGTAGGTGTAACTGAAGTAAAACACTATTTCTTTCATTGCTTTATTTCTAAAAGCAGTTTTCAACACCTGTATTTTTTTTGATGTTGTTACTACCACCCCAACTTTGCATTTTCTAGCTACAGCTCCCACGTTAAAAGTCTTTACTGAAGATCATTTTGGCCTGTCCCCAGGTCTGAACTCACTCTTACACGGAAGTACCAAACCAGTGTAGTGTCTGCACAGGCTTTCAGCATTGGCATGTGTACGTGTATGCACATACTTCCTATTTAACATTTTAAAGATCATAAAATATTTCACATCCTCAGAAATGTGCTTGCCCCACCTATGAAACAAGGAAGATCACTGAGCCACAAGATAATCACTTAAGAATACTTTTATGGTCTAAAAGCCTAGGGGATATTTTTTTTTCAATCAGATGTTAAAATTAAGTAATGTCTGTTCTACACAATGGTTAAAGGTTTCATTTTTTTTTGATACTCAAGATTTGTGTGCTTCATTAAAACTTGGAATCTCAGATTGTGTATAAGTGTATGCTGCAGAGAGCATGGGAGTAAAGCTCCAAATGTCTCTACCACAGAAAGGAAGCAACAGTTAGAATCTTAAGAACTGGTTTTGAATAGAATATAAACATTACCAACACCTGCATCTCAAAGTCACAGAAAGCAAGACAATTCAAATATGAAGTGCATTAGAAGAAATCCATGTGCTTATGAAGAAAGAGTTCAAACTGTAATTATAGAATATCTAATTATCACAAATACTCACAGATAAAGAAAGGTTTGCCATTAGAAGTGCAGTTTTAGTGACCAGAAGTATTTGTGGTAGTCTTTGCCTGAACTGTTCCACATTTCTCAGAATCACTGCCCCATTTTGAAAATACTCAATTGTCTGCTCTGTGAGGAAATCAGAGAGAGACTGATGTTCTAGTAACTACCCTAAAAATATTTATTTTTCATATTGTAACATAAATACTTCCAAACTTCTGTAAAAACAAAAAGTTGTTTGTTTTTTTTTTTTTAACAAGCTTAAGAGATAATAAATACCTTAAAATAATTGAATATGCTGAGTACTCTGTTTTGGAAATAGTTAATAGGCTTACTGTGGCTTGTGACGCCATCTGAATATACTACAAAGGGGACTCTTAACACACACTAAAATGGCCAGTAAACAAAATCTGCATCATGACTAAAACCGCTTTCTGCAAGCAGTAGCAGTGACTCTCTTATCTTGTTCTGGATTACAATGAATAGTCTTCTTATTTTAATGACAAGCATGATTTTTTTTCCCTGTCAAGATTCTAAAGCCAGATTCCAAAGTGTTTAAAACTTCTTTTCACGGTGCCTGTTGAGCTAACACGTTCTAGGACTGGATCTAATCATATGCAAAACATACATTGTTTATCTGATGAGTACATTTACTAACAGTGACTTCTTCTACTCTTCACACTTGACATCGCAGCAATCCTTACGTACATCAATAGCCATGCACATCTCAGTCAGAGGGAGGCCACCAGGGCAGCTAAGGAGTGTGTGCCTCAGGGATGGGAGCAGGGAGGCAGCTGCAAGAGATACTGGCAGATTGTTGCAATGTGTTAGGGGGAAATGCAAATTTTTCTTAATTTTATTTTTAAGACTGAACCAAAAGCTAGTAAAAACCCACACCTGGAAAAGCTCCAACCAACCAGCCAAAAAAAAGCCCCAACAAAAAACCCTCCAACCAAACAAAATTATCTCAATAGAAGAAAAGCAGTCAAAACACTTGTTCCTAAAATATATTGCATTCATTGAACCACAGAGTAATCATTAAAGTGTCGCTCAAAATGAGGAACAAAGTAATTGCTTCAATGTTCTACTTTAAAGTCCCAGTCCTAGAACACTTCATACTGGTAAGTTACAGGCAAAAAATAAATACAGACATACACATTCAAGATCAACTTCTTTTTAAAAAGAAGTTAATTTTGCTCATTTCTGTAAAGGCTTTCTGTATTTTCTGTATGTGAATCCAGATCAGAATTAAGTATAAATCAAGTCAGAAGTGAACAGTAAGATGGAGTCCTTTTTCCATACTGTACATGCAATTACATTAAGAGGGGAATAAGGAATGTCACCTTTAAAGTGACAGCAACTCCCTAAGAGCTACTTCCATCATTAAGCTTTCCATTCATACACTCTCTAAAGGAAAGTAATTTTATGTCATTTTCCTCACCCATTCCTGCACTCCAAGCAGCTTTACCTACCCCTCACAGAAAATAGCCTACAAAGGACAGACAATAGCACACAACATTACAGCACTTTAACTGTAAGAGCACGAAGTTTGAGAATATTAAATGGGCAAGAGATGAAAATGCGAACAAGTAATTTATGCAGAAATTAATTAAAATAATTTCTGTGGTTTGGATCTCTTATGTGACCTTAAGGCACTCTACATTTGTTAATAAAGCTTTGCCCCTTGTAATTTCATACTTGTGCCCTCTCATGATTTGCAGATACAGAAATTCTGAAAGAAATCAGCTCTGGTAAAGATCTGCATTATTAAAAAAAAAAAAAGTCTTCTGTCTTTCACTCAGCCTCTGTGTAAGCCAATCTGACAGGCTGGCTACTCTGAAAGAAAAATCAAACAAACAACCCAAGTTGATCAGAAATCTACTTGTCCTGCCTGTTTTTTGTTTGTTTGTTTTCCCCCAATGAAAATATATACATCTAACTGCTTTCTTATTAGCTGAAATACAATAAGATAGAGCTGGTTTTAATTTCATAACAATACATCGGAATAGTCAAAGAATGCAATGCATCTTTGTTACTGTGTTCTCTACTAAAGCAACGGCAGAAGAAACAGAAAAGGGAAGCAACCAAATGTCCACAAAACATCAGTAATCTGTGAGTAATGGACTACCTTATTTAAAATGGAACATCCAGTTATTTTTGATGTGGTAACTTGGAATGTATCATAATCAATTATTTTAGAAAATTACTCTAAATGCAGCTGCATCATGCTTTGCCTAGCAATTCATTTAATCCAAATGTGGGGTCAGAGCCTTTTATTAGCCACGATAAAGTAGGACCTTTAAAAAACCCCAAAACACATAACCGAAACCAAAGTTAGTTTTATTTTTCATATTTACAGATACAGAAGTTCTTGCATTAAAAAACTTGAAAACCAAATAATCTGTACATATAATACAGCAATTTAAGTCTTCATGAATAGAATCTTAAATTTTCAAGTCAATTTAAAAATCATTATATTAAATAAACCACTATTAAAATCCAAAAAACTGGGATGAGGATGAAGAGGAAAACAGTGACCACATAACATTTGTATTCTGCCCTGCACGTATATCATTTATGCTCACTGAACATTTGTTCTCACTGCAACTTGAAAAACCTCCAAATTCTGAGTTTCTTTCACTTGTCTGAAATAATTCCAATAGGGTCTGCAGTGGTGAGCTACAAGTGCTTCCCTTCTCTTCAGGAACAGACAGTCCATCGGAATTGTTTACACACAACTCCATATTCTGTTTCCGTGTTTCTCTTTCATTCCTTCCCAAGTTAGACTTCACTCTTCTGTGCAGCTTTGCAGACGGTGAACTGTGGGCAGTGCTGGCAGCCAATGCATCAAGTTCTTTGTTCACAGCAGCATCAGATACCTCAGCCTCCAGCACGACATTGTGCCGCATTTGTTGATGATTATCACACAAATCAGGACGTTTCTTGACAAACGTAGGACTGGCATCTGTTTTTTTCAAACACTTTGCTGGTAGAACTACTGAATTATTTAATTTTCGTTTTTGCTGCAGTAAGCTTTTGTCTTTTTCACTAAAATCTGTAACTTGGGCATGAGAATATAAAGTATACATTCCTTCCTGAAAACACTGTACATTCTTTTTACTTACATCTGGTTCCAGTATTTCTTTGTTGAATGGCTCAGAAGCTCGAGACAAGTTCTCTGTGCACACTTTGGCAGTTTTCTGAAGGGGTGGTTGTATGGAATTTGATGCTACAACAGCCTCTCTTAACTTCACAGCACAGGAGCAATGAGGCCTAGTATTTCCATTATTAATTCTGAACTTACTTTTTAGTTCTGAAGGTTGTGATGGGTGACAATAAAGAACTGAACAGACAGATGCAGAAACAGGGGTAGGTATTGGCACAGAATTTGGCTGTACTTCTGCAGGCTGGCGATCCAGTCTGAGTGCCTGCATTGCAGTGTCCTTCCATGAGTAAGTTTTCAAAGAAATGCGTTGCTTTTTCAGTCGCTCCTTCAGCTCATCTGGTCTGGTTATCTTTCCAATAATAGGAGAAAAATATCCTGTGCTACATTTTGTCCTACAATGAAATTGTTTAAAAATATTAACAAACATAAAAAACCCTCATGCAACATAACCCCATATGCAACTGATTCTAGAAAAGCAACTGAACTGACATAGGAGTTTTTGTTTTTAGTCTTCAAGGAAAGATGTATTTAGGGTAGTAACATATTATTTCTACAGGAGCAAAGGGCCTTATAGCTGATTTTGATGTTTTCTTACTGATTTCTACAGCTCATAAAATTGTTTTAAAAACACACAAAGTAGTCTAGTATTTCAGTAAATCTCAATTTTCAGTGGCATTAAGAACAAAAGAGGTTAATGAATATAATGCAATGACTATAAATACTTAGAAATATTGCATGACATATATACACAAAATTAACATGATTTTCTTGACAGGATTTCAAGCCTAAGAACTCAAAGTATTTTGAAATCACAAAAGAAATAAAGGCTTGCTTTCATTAGGCTATCAGTTGTTTGATTCCATTTGCATTTCCTTTGATTTCACGAAGAATATCTTTATTTCTTCATTACTTGCCACCTTTTTTTTTTTATAAACAAACAAGCAATTCCTTATCTCCTGATTCATTTGCAAAAAGTCAGAGCAACCCTGAATAGTGTTACTACTTCACATAACAAAGACCCTGGTGCCTACAGTCCAAGACACCAAACAAGCCTTGCTCGCCCTTTCAAGCTCTTGAGCTATGAAGAAGAAAGGAACATTTACTTTCCCTGTCCTGCACAGGCAGCACAGAAGCTAAGAGGTTTAGAGTATAGGTAGGAAGTTTTCCACATGCAAGGAAATCAGATTGACAGATCTGCTGTCCTTAAACTTATACTAAAAGTGACAGAAAGCGTTCAGAGCAAGATGTCCAGACATTGCTGTCTTTCTGTTAGCAATATTTCAGTACAGTTGATTTTGCCTTTCAGAAGCTGAAGATACACTGAAGAAGCTGAACGACAACTTCTGGCAACTTTCAGTCTCATTTTTCTCTGATGTCAGCTGCACTTCTGATGGTTTTTTCCCCCAAGTTCTGCTTTACAGAACTGATTTGCCAGGTACACCCGCATTGAAAATTTTCATGATTTATTTCAGTTAAAAACATGAATTTATCCTGTTCTATTCAGATCAAGAATTTCAGAACTACCATTATGTTCAATGTCTTGACTCAGAGAGTCTTTAAAATTTACAACATGTAACTCACCTTTTCATTTTTCCTGTATCATCATCTTTGTATGCAACAAACTCATAAACTAACTTTGAGATTATATCATCAACAACTTTATACTGTGTGCTTTGTGCAAAATTTCGGTGCCGTTCACTTTCAAGATGCTGCAATAAAGAAAAAATATGAAACAAATCTAATACTATAGATATGAATATACAAGTCAACAGTACAACAAGGAGCAAGTAAATATCATTAATTTACTACCAGCATCTCCAAGACATGAATTACTAGTGCCTTCAGCTATCACAGATAGGTTTTAATTCTTAATTGCTGCTTCTAACATGGGAAAAAGTACCCATTTGCTTGCTATTCAGAAAAACATTTTAAAATAAAAAATTATAGAGAAACCTCTAATAATACCACTTAACAGATATCATAGTATCAAAGCATCTACTTGACATTTCACATACTATTTGCAGATCTTCGTATTTCTTCCCACAACATTCACAATATCCTCTCTTTTTTTTGTCCTTCTGAGGAAACTGAGCAGGCATTCCACAGTCCTTGTCACTGTTTATTTTGTTTCTGTTAAGAGAATATTAATGAGTCTCAAATATGGAACTGAACTCTCAACTTGCCTCTCACAGTATGTCCATTCTTACTCACTTAAAAAAAATCCCCTAAAGCAAGCTTTTATTTCCCCTTAAATTATTTACATTATTTCAGTTAATGCTTAGAAAAAACAAAGAGAAAAGTTACATACAGATTTAAAATCAAACTAACAAAATCCAGAAACATTTACTGCAAGAAGACAGGCAGATCCAGAGGAACTACATGTAAGCATAAAACATCCAGGTTAGTATAGATGTAGTACTATCACTGACTCAGAACAAATAATACAAAACTGCTAAACAAATAAAAATCAAAGGACATTTAGAAATCTCTGTGTACAGTTGAACAAACCCAAAAAAAGTATTTTAACACCCACTGTCAGTATTTTGGAAGCCTAGAAAATATACACCTGGTCTAAGAGATGACCTCTCCTCATTCTTTGGCAAAAGCAACAGCCATATTTGTTGGTTATACCTAATTTTGAATAGGCCAACAAAACGCCATTTTGTCCTGCTTTTCTAGGTACAGGCTAAGTGGGAATGCAAAAAAGTGAACCTAAAGTTCTTCCTGGAGATTAAAATATGAAGAGGTTTTCAATAGCTACTCCATGACCTTCAGAGTCCTCATCTGGGGAAAGCTACTGCTTGCTGCAATCCACTATTAAACCACCTAAGGTTGAGGTATGCCAGCAGTAAAGCAAAGTCATCAATCTCTACTTCCCTGTTACTTTAAAGAAATAGTGCCATCTCCCTGTTTAGCCAAAAATCACTCTGACAGATTTTACCAAGTGTCTGCATACATTTAAGCTCAGGACTTTACGTCAAAAAATCAATCTTGAAAAATCTCTAGCTTATAAAGCACAGCAATGTATTGTTAACACCCTGCCCCAGCATCTCTTGGGTTCCCCAGGACGGGGAACGCTGGTGTGTGCTTTTACTGTTACACCAGCCTTCACACCCTCCTTCTGGAAAACAGTAAAACTCACGGAGAACCAGGAAAGCAGGACATGAGCAATAGAATGCATCATCTGAAGACTGAGTAAGTCTGCAGGTCTTGCCCAATGCAGAAGCAAGTAGAACTAACACCTTTGCTTCAACAAGCTTTTCTCCCAGGTAAAGATAAAACAAGTGCACATTCCCCTCTCTGTCTCTCCCAAAACTGACATTGCTCACATTCACCTGCTGAGTATGAAACAATTTCCCACCTAAACATCTCTTTGGTATGTGTCCAACTGAAATATTAATTAGGAATATTTATTTAAACATAAACCCTGAAATTTTTAATAGATCTTACTCCTTAATCCATCTAAACAAAAACTGCCTTTTTGTTTTTTTAATGCTTTAAAAAGAATGGGCCTTTCCAACTTCCTGTGAAGAGACACAACCAGAAAGTGCCTTATTAATACAGCAATAACCCTTGAAATACATGTTTTTTGCTTTTTCATACTGCTACCTTCATTGTAATTTAAAAAAGCAAGGCATAATGGCAACATCAGCTGAAACCTCCAGCACTGTATTAAGGTCAAGACCGGACAGAACTGTGGGGAAGCCATTTTATAAAGAAAACAGGTATCACAGCTAAGAAAGTCTTCATCTCCAAGGACAGAAAAGCAGAAAGTTACTAAATACAGGAAGTCCCACATATAGCAAAGCTACCCTTCGTGGAGGTATCTTTAGTCTCTCACATGAATCAATGTTAGAAGTCAATGAAATAAGCTAGGTAGAAAAAAATTTTTAAAACCACACTGATTCACAAAAACCGATTAAGACTCTTAAATAGTTTCCAATCAGAAAATTGACTTGCTGAAGTCGTAACTGCATCTGTAGTTCTCAAATAGAGCCTGAATGCCAAAATGTATCACATAAATGCTTGCTGTAAAACCAACTGCAATTCTACTGGGCAGCTGGAATCCACTTTTCATCTTTGAAGCATGGAAGCAGTATTAGCAGTCTATCTAATTTCTGTTAATTATCAACAATATACACTCTGTCAGCAATGGTTAGGCACTGTGATTGAATATCATTGCTTTAAAAAATTGAACTACTTATTTATGGACAAATACATATGGACTATATGGACAAATACAACAGTCTTAAGAAACCCACTTCCTGTGAAATACTTACTGAATAGCATCCAAGAAGAAGAAACGAGTGGCAGAAAGGAAAAAAATATCTTATGCTGACCCACAGTGAAAGGAGAAGGCCATTTTTGGATGTATGCATCTGTATGCCCAAAAACAGAACTAAAGACAGGATAAAGAGGGTATAGATAGACAGACACCAACACTGCAGTAAATACATCAGCTGAGACACGGCTAGTAGTATTAAATAGCACAGAAAATTAGAAGAGCGATTATTTCAGAACACAACTAGTTACAAAATAATTTAGAGAACAACCCTCTCCTCTAGCCACACCTCAATAACAAAGTTTTCAACAAACCTTTGCTTAGACTGAGTTTGCTTTTGACCAGAAGGATACTTCTTATCCACCTCAAATGGACTATATGGCTTTGGAACACAATAGTTCAGAAATGGAAAACTCAGTAACTGCAGATAAAACGGTCGGTACTGGCTGCATTAACACAAAACAAATGCATGAGAACCATCAAAAAACGCAAAAAGGGCTTCATTGCATACATTACTCCAGGTTCAAAAATCTTGAAAAAGTATTTCTCTGTTACATATGACATATATAAAACGATAGGCAGATAAATATCTTAGAATAAGTCATTCATTCCTTCCTTAATACTTCCCTTCAGTTTCCACAGCTGTCTTACACATTCCTTGGGACATGACTTGTGTGCCTATTAGCTGCTGTGAGCTGGGTACCCGATAAAACCAAGAACAGTTTAGACAACAGTGCATTTGTGCTCCTGAGAAGCAACTACAGCAGTTCCCAACATCTAGTGCTTTTCTTTTTTTCATTTTATCATTTTCTTTAAAAAAAAATGTAATCAATTCACCATTCAAAATAAAAAAACTCACCTTCTCACTTTTCAGAAAAATTATATTCCTGTACACCACTGTATTTTCAGAGATAACAGAACGAGCAACCATGCCAGTGCTCTGAATAGACTAAGAACTTTTAAAACAGGGCATGTCAAAAGTTCACATACTGAATAATCATTTGACTGAAAGGCTGATGGCAGAATTGTCTGATTTCTTCCCCACACTACTATGATAAGCTACCCAGGCAAAACTACAAGAGCAAGTCTGGAAAACATAATAGCAAGAACTAAGCATCACCTTCTGCTCCTGAACTGTTACTTATGTTGCATAAACTTTAAAAAACATTGTGTTACATAAATATTTAGGAGTGTTTCAAGCGCTTAGTACTCCACTACATTGTGAAGTCAAATTCACAAACATTTATACATTAATTTCTTGTCCTTACAACTGTGTTGATCCAATTCTCCCCACTATCCTCATGTCCGTCATACCTATTGCACCAACTCATGGTGTACAACCACATTTAGATCTTTCTTCAAATCAGGAAAGAGAGAAATCAGGTCAAAGAATTTAGTGCTTATAAACAACATCATAACTCAGAAGTTAGTTAGGAATTTAAAGGTGCAAATTATGCTGTGCAGAACCGAACCTTTTTATTACAATTCATTGTTCTCTCAACTTCTGGCTAACTGGCACTTTCTTACACAACCAAGACTGATTGATTATAGCACCAGAAAGATGTGAAATTTTTCAAGGCCAAAAGTATCAGATTTCATGCTACTGTGGATACTGAGATCAGATTAATAGCTTGTAATTTTTCCTTTTAAAAAGAAATTATTGAATAGGAAATTAAACCTAATTTCAATTAATTATTTTAACTAACAACTTCTCCTTCCTTACATCTAAAGGGTCTCAGCAGGAGATTAATGTAATTGAGTTGGGACTACAGGACTGGAATTTAGTATGGAAAGTTTTATTGGTCTGGATCTAAGGAAAGATGTAAAGGTTCAGGTTTCCCTTTCGTTCATATAGTCCTTGGTAGGAAGTAACCTGAAGAAACCACTCTCATGATCTACAATGAGTTAGCTATTAACTTGCCATTTCCATCACCTACTGCAAATATTCCCTACTATACTACTACTTGCTCAATCTCATTTGGTGGCTAAACACTTCTGTATGTTATTAAAAGGGGGCAGTGCACTTGACATCTGAAGTCAGGAAGTTGAAAGAAATTAAGATTTAAGGACACACTTCCTCCAGTAATTCTGAATTACTCAGTTTGAGAATCACATTACTGAGTGCATGAAGAGAACACTTACCGACTCCTATCTTCCACCCTGATAAATGGACTTTTCAGTCTACCTGCTCAAGAGGGGAGAAAAGGAAATCAATAGAGAATTACTTTTCATCATTTATCACGCTGCTCCAGTAGCTTAATAAAACAAGCAGACTTTATTTTAGAACTCATTATGTACAACTTTTGATAAACTCTTGATTTCCAAAGTTTTTCTACATGCTTTTCTTGGACATACAAACTGGAGTACAGCACCACATTTGACCACATAGGAACTGCAGCACATTTTTAAGCATTCAGAAAATAAGTCAAGCCAGAAATCTCTACAATTATTGAAGTACTTACTTTTTGACTTTTGAGCAGTAACGTGTTTTCCCTATTGAAAAAAGAGAGATGGTATAAAATCTCTGTATTACTCTGCACTTACTTCAAGATTTAGCTATAGACAACTCAAGTTATGAGAGTCTCCCCGTGTTAATCATGACTTTATACAGTCATGATGAATTTTGCAGGAAACTAAGCTCATTAGTACATTGAAATAAGGTAACATGTTTCCCAAAGACATATTTATTTCTACACTGAAAAAAAGAAGTGTTCTCCTTCAGATGCCTCTATTTATTTTTTCTAAAAGCAAATCTAAACAAAGAAAGCCAGAAAGGTAAATTTATACACTTACTCTCTCCACACTGAAAATACCTAGCAATGTTGAAAGTTCAGTCTTTAACACAGATAACATTTTTACAACACTTTATAAATCCTAATTAACTGCAAGCTGCAAAATGCCACCAAAACCTGTAGAACTGCAAGTATCTCCAATTAAAACAATTCATTTGAATGTATTTACACAGGCTGGGTCTTTTATCATTTTTAACAATGAAGATTGAAGTTTAGAGGAATATTTTGTCTTCAGAAAAAAGTGAAGTCTACATTCAAGCATCTGCTGTTAATTGTAATTGATTCTTGTAAAGATACAAATCCATTTTATACTATTTGTAAAAAAAACCTCACCACCTATCCATGAACACAGTGGTGATCTGGCAGAGGATTTTATGTGGCCTCAATAACCAGCCAATATTACATTCCAAAACAACATACCACACACTGGGTAGTTTGGTTCCATACACTTATCAGGCCCCATGGCTAAACGAGACAATTGTGCAAATTACAGAGCAACTGCAGATGGAGCACACAAGAGCTCCAAGCTGTAATGTCTCACTATATCATACACTAAAAACCTGAGAAAAGGGGATTTTCACACACCAACTGCACCTTATTGGCAGAATAGCTTGAAGATGCTTTATGCTTCTTCTTCATGAAAGAAGATTCCTTATAGAGACAGCTTGTCCTACACATAACTATGATTTTTTCAAAATGGTCCATCAAAATGAAAGAGTTTCTAATCACTGCATCACAGGGAAAATTATACACGGCAACTTAACCGCCATCTACATCATACTAAATCCACAATACACGTTATTATTTATTACTTTTGAGGCAGGCAGAATGGAAATTTCAGACAGTTCAGCACTTCTGATTCTTAGCTATCCTCTGCAAGAGCACAGGTCTACACATTATGGAATCAATGCTACCGTTAAAGCTATTTTTAAATAATGTTGAAATATACAGCAAATACTTCATATTTTTCAAAGACAGTTTTTAAATCAATTCACAAGACATATTACTCTGTGAAAAACTGAAAGTGAGCAACACCTTCTTTAAAATAAAATCTACAAGCTTCACAGTAGGTAGTACTTAGTACTTTAGTACTTCGTGTTTTCTTAGCTAAGGAAACAAATGGCATTTTTGTAAATGGCAAAGAGGCACTTACCACATCTTTCGAAGAACTGCCTGTTCTTTTGATCATATAGAGCTCCCTTTTCTTTTGTTCAATGCAATTCTTAACATCTGGCAAAAAGAGGGAGAATTATACTCAGTTGACTCAATCTTTGTATGTTTGACACAATTTTTAATATTTTGAATTCAACAAAAGAACAGTTAAATGAACATTACAACTTCAAGTCAGGCTTTATCTAACAAAATTATTTACCATCAATATGAAGTATCTTCACTCCCCAACTCAAAGCATTTGATAGTATACTACCGGAGGGGATTAAGTCCTGCAAACAGTAAATTATATTAATAATCTTAAACAATACATAGTAGATTACTTAAACTAATTACAAATATAACATGCAATATGAAAGCTGAGATTAAAATGCAGATGCTTTGCTTCTAGCCAAAAGACTACCACTCTCCCAGACTCCTCTTCTGTCTCTCTCTCTGTATTACGGCACCTCACCATCAAAAGAATGTATTTAAACCTTCAGAAAGCCAAAACTGTTCTTTATAGTCACATTTTATAGTAAGATTTGAAGACAGTGAATTTATACATTAACTTCAAAAGCATCTCTCAAATCCTAGTTATATCAGCAATCCTGACAAATTTTAATACTCGTCCTAAGACTCCGCAGATTTTCAATTCTTCAGGAAGTACCCAGAAAATATCCCTGACACTTTACTTAGGACAATCCCTTAACTTCTGCCTGAGCATTCTATAACTGACTTCTCTCTAAAACCACTAAGGCCACTTTAACTATTGCTTGTTTTATAGGAGAACAAACCACCAACAGTTCTGAAGCACAAGTTCATTGATTATTTAGTTTACCTGTTCTTTGATTGCTTTTTCAACCAAGGATTTTCCTCTGCTCATACGTACCTGCATTAGAACAGAAACACATTTGTAGCAAAGTGAGACAATTTACATTGCTCTTAGCAAATACATGTGTTAACTACAAGGGTCTCCTTTTGTTCATTATACTGCTAGTTTTTCAATAATGTGCATCTTTCTCACAGAGTCACAGTTGATACAGTCTATGGGGAAAAAACCCAAACAAAAAAACCCCAACAAGTAACAATTTTCAGCCAAAGCAGGCCACTGAAATGTTAGGGCTGGAACAACACGGATGGTGGGATAAGCAGCCACTGACACACACCAAAAGATGAGGCTTCATCAGCTGAGCTTGTGAAAATTAAGCTTTAACAGTCATGAACAGAATCACAGCTTCTGTCTTATTCCCTGCTTTTCTATCACCAGTGCATTTCCTTTTTCTACTTTTTGCTGTTTATTCATAATGAGCTGCCCTTGCCTATCCAGGTTATTTGCAAAATGAGGTGACCTCACCTATGCAAAGCAAAGACCAGCCCGCTGACCACGGCTCAGTCATGTTTCTAAAGAAGCACCACATACATAGTGCAGCTAATTATTTCCAACTGTATTTTGAAAGAACACGAGACTTGCCCACAAACTTCACATAAACCTGCATATACTCAGATACTGTTGCACAGAGACAGGAATCAGTGGATGCCATCAGGTGCCTGATCCAACCCTCAAACATGACAGCAATATGTCAGACATACTACATAAGAACAGATTTTAGTGTACTCTGCTTATTTGCGAAAACAGCTCCTTTTTAAAACTAGTTTCAAAAAACTCACTGAATTAGTTTGAGTTAGTTAAGTTTAACAAGTTAGCCTGAAAAAGTTTAGAAATACGTTTGAAAGAAAAGCCCTTATTCACCCAGGAACTGCTGCTACCTTTAGGAAACAACACAGGAGAAAATTTGTAAGAGCACATCCCATGGGTTGTACCTAGTTTGCATTATTATTACTACGAAACTTACTGTATCTACGATCTTAAACGAACTTCCATCATGTCGATCTTTGCGGTTGCTAGAATGAGGTGAATTTCCTCCATTAGGTGCGGATTCTGGACTAGGAACAGGAGAAATCTGGCCAAGAGTTGGTGCAAACTTTGCCTCCTTTTTATTGGTCACCAGATAGTTGATATCTTTACTAAGAAAACTCTCCACTCTCTAAATATAAAGATATAAAGCAAGTAAATATTTCAGGACAATAGATCAGTAACTCAATTTCACATTGAATATTTTAAAGGAAAGTCATAAAACTTCTAAAACAATTATGTTCAAAAACACCAAATTAACAAGAAAATATTTTCTAAATACCTGGATGACAATGATAATTAATTTGTACTAGCATCTTACCAGTCACAAATTCTAATTTCAATTTCTTAATTTTGTAATCTTTATCAAAAGAGCTTTGCTTTGTTTAGATTATTATAATTTTTTACTATCTACCTGTAATACTTTCCAAATAGAAGAATGCAAACACTGCATTAAGGAATAACAGTCTCATTGAAGGAAAACAACTCTAATTTTATCTAACAGGTATTACACAGAAGCGATCAGCTAAACTTAAAGGCAGGTATTTGCAACGTAATTTACAATCTGCAAGAAGCTATAAATTTATTGAGTTTAGAACCAGCAGAAAAACTAAAATTTCAAGATAGCTACCAAGTTTCACACCTATAGTATTCATAACACTTCTCAAGAAAGTAAAGTCTTAAGTAGATTCATATTCTTGTACTCAGCAATATAAAAACGTGGTTATTCTGTTTACTCTCTTCCATTCTGCTCCTTCAGTCTTTCATTGTCAGCTACAGTGTGATTATCAGCTATCTGCCTTGCTATTTCATGTCAGTTTGTGTAGTTTGTAGTATTTTCCTCTTTTCCACTAATCAGTGTGGAAAGCACTAATGACACAGCTTGAAACTGTGCCTTTCAATTCAGCTCTGTGTACCTTTTAGAGAAGCAGGACATACAGAGAGAGGCAATTCTGAGTGCACTCCACACAAGTAACAATGAAACACGTGGTAATTGACCTTGAGGGTGCTGAGCACCTCAGATTGAGACATTTACTCCTCAGAATAAGCCAAAAAAACTTCCTCTTCAGTCTTTGAGTTCTGATCTTACTTTCCACACATGAATTCCTAACATTTTGGTTTAGAAAGACAAATGACAGTGTGCACTTATTTGATATCAAATGTAAAACAAGGCACTTAACTCAAAACTGTGTTATTGCTATTCCTTCCTGCTGCTATGATTTCAGACAAGTACCAATTTCATAAAGCTGTTCAGTGTCTCTCTGAGGGCAAAGTATTGCCAAGGCAATGTTCAGAACAGCTAGTAATTTAAGCAAATCCCTTCTGCCTCTGTGCTTAAAAGTGTTTAGTAATACAAGCAATGCAATTAATATTATCATATCCTGTACTTGCTTGTATCAAAGAGTTCCTTCCATATAGAAGGGAGAATTAGGAAAAAAATTAGTAAGATGGTTATAAAATTTATTATTAAAAAAGAATATTCAAAAATACTCACTAAGATACTCTGTGCAGAAAGTAGTTAGTGAAGTTACTGACTTACAGTAAACATATACAAAACTCTTCCTTAGACCTCTTTCAGGTTCAGCTGAACACTGCTAGTTATAACATGTAAACATGTCAATGTAGTCAGAAGGAGCAGAAGAAAAAATCACCTCAAACAATGAAACCTAATAAACTTGGAAAAAAATTTAAGCCAAGTGAACAATCAACTGAAAACAAAACTTCCAAGTAACAACTTTTGTTCCAATCAGTAAAGCAACTTCTCTTGAAAAACCACAGCGTAATTTGTTGATAAGCTCATTGCTTGTACCTACGTTTAAGGCAAACATAGAAAATTAAGACCCTATCTCAGACAAGTACAAATAACATCAAAATGCAGTTACAAAGAACACAAAACAGGCATTCCACATGTGCACATTTCCTTCTAGGTTCATACAGGTCTCTATTATTAACTTACCCCTCCCAGCTCTTTGAGGTCCTTGCCTAACTTTTCAGAGATCACATTTGATGGGATATCAAGGTAAAACACCTTCCCAGTGAGCGGCTTAAATTTGAGTTTCTCTGGTTTTCCTGTGTCTTTTTTCACATTCTTCAGGGAAGATCTTATCTTTTCTGTTTTTGATTGTATTCCATCTGCTGGGGAAAAAAAAAAAAAAAAAGAAAAGGCAATTTAAACAGAACTGAGATTTGGTTTTATTTTCAAACGGGAAAATTCCTAAATTATGGAAACGGATGGAGCAAGCTCCCACAGAATGCCTTGGGCTGGAAGGGACCTTAGAGTTCATCTAGTTTCAACCTCCCTGCCATAAGCAGGGACACCTTTCACTAGACCACATGGCTCAAAGCACAACTGCACATATTGGTTTTGCATTGTTTTTCTTCCCCGCTGATTTGCTCCTGGTTGCTTCTCTTCTGGAGAAGCTCAAGACAATGAGAGCTGCTACAGGAAGTGAGCAGGCCTCTTCTGGAAACAAAGGCAACATGCAAAACACTCCCTCTGTTAAATATTCCTTCCCTCCCTGAAACAGTCTTAGATAGGAAAGGCAGCAGAACCATTACTCATGCTGCAAAATCCTCTAGGTAAGGTATATGAGCACACTAAGTGAGGCAGGAACAGCAGCCAGCTTTGCAGGATCTAGAAAATAAAAAAACCCCAGAGAAACAAGGAAATGGGGAGGAAAAGCTTGGTGTAACTGATCCAGAATCTAAACAAAAAAGATGGATGATAAGCAAGCATGCAAGGAAAATTCTGCAGATGATCAGGGATCAAATACGGTGTTATACTCAGCACAAACATGCCAGGGCCGTTCAAAAACTAACACACTAAACACTGAAATTAATATTGGAGCATGCATACTACACTTTTCAGGGATAATCAGAAGTTTGCAGCGCATTAGCAGGATTACAATAACAATGAAGAGTCTCTTTCGCAAAGGGGCTGCGTTCTCACACCCTGGGCCTAAGGAGCCTTCCATGCAAACCCCAGCGAAGCACAGCAGCGACCCGGCCATTTCCCACACACGAGGGACACGCTCTCCCGTTTAACTCCCCAACCCACGTCGAGGCCCTTCAGGCTGCCCACGCTCACCGCGCCAGCCCGAGGGCGGCTCGGGCCCACACCCGGCACCGGGCGGGCTGCGGCGCCTCACGGCTCCAGCCGGGCTGGCGGCACCGGCTAAGAAAGGCCTGGACGGCGGCAGCTCCCCCGTGCTGCCCACAGCCCCCCGCCGCTTACAGGGACGCGCTCCTTTGTCGGCCGCCTCGGCAGTGCTCGGTTTCATCTTCCCGCGGAGTCACATCGTGCTGTGCTCTGCTCTGCTACGCTCCGCTCCGCCGGCACCCCCGACCAGCACGCCCGGCTTCCCGCCTCCACAGCCGCTCCTGCACCCTCCCCAACGGCCCGCGCGGCCCAGCCCCTCCCGCCCAGGGGCGGGCGAGGGGAGGGCAAGGAGGGCCTGGGCGGGAGGTCCTGGGGAGAGAGCTCGGCGGGAAGGAGGGCCTGGGGACGGAGCTCGGCGGCCTTGGCTCGGGAGGCGGGGTAGGAGCACCGGCGCCTTTCCCTCCTCGCCACACCACGGACCGTGTTTGGGTCGCGCAGACCTTTGCCCTCGGCGGGCGCTGCTGATAACGGGTATGTACGCAATTCTGGGCAGCGGTCCGCTTCGAAGTTAAAGATACGTGAAAAACAGATAATATCCCCACCCACTGCTGCAGTTGTTAGTACCTGAGAGCCAGAGTTGGTTTGTGCAACTTAATGTTTTTTACCTAACTTGAAACGTAGTGAAAATAACAAAATATTCTTGTAGAACCAATGAAAAGCTTAGATCAACGTCGCTAATAAAGTTAGGGCTGCAGTTATGCACAGTGATGCATTTTGAAAGCGACTGCTCTATTTGGGGATTTTATTTTCTGAAATATTTTTATTTTTATTATCTTTTTCTGTCCTGGCTTGTGGTAGTTACTGTGAGTGCGTTCCTAAATTGCCGTGACTATGCCTATGCAGCAGTAGAGCAGGATTTGTTAAAGGAGTTAACACTTGCTAGTAGCATTGCTAGTTAGTCCCTGCCTGTTACACGAGGAGCATGCCAGGATACACAGCCATCAATAGCTGTTGGATCAGCCAGGAGACCTTTGTGGGTTCTCTCAGGAGAGATGGGAGCAAGAGAAGGGCTGGGTGAATTATTCTGCAGTGTTTCAGTTTGTGGCCGCAGGCTGGGAATTTATCTTTGTAAGGATTATCTGCATGTTCGTAAACACTTCGTTGCAACTAAAGATAATACGTGTTAAATATTAAATATGGTTTGCAAGAACATATAAACGTTGTATTTCATGTGAGGATTTTGAAAATTAATTTTCTTTAGAAAACTTACTTGCAAAACATGGCTCAAATACTCTCAAATAATTTCAAGAATTACCGAGATGCTTGTATGTAAGTAGAAAAGTAATATTGCTGCTTCTACATAACTTAGTAATGAAAATTTGAAATTTTTTTTCCTTGATATTTTTCTGCCAGTTTTGAACATAGTCTTACAATATGTTTTTCTGTTCCTTAACAGGATTTTCTTTTCCAGGGTTAAAGCCATGACTGAAAAGAGTGATAGCAATGTACAAAAACTAACCATTGTTCAGCAAGCAATAGCCTCTTGTTGTGGAGCTATAATTACATCTTTATTTGGTAAGGCAAACTATGAAGCTGGTCACAGAGGGAGTCTTTACAAAGGGATTACTCTTCAATTTGACTCAGCATGATGTCTACTTGTGTATGTTTCCACTAATATGTTCAACAAAGATATTTTTTAATAGTTTTCTTATTTTTTGTCTTTTAAGAAGCGTGGTTAATTGAAATCTTTTCTGTCCTTGATAATCTCTAACCATTTCTGAAAATAAGAATAATATTTACTAACTTTTAATTTGTTTCTTTTTTTCTATTTGGTGTAGTTATTAATTGCATTCTGTTGAGAAGAAACAAAATTATTAATAAAAATTAATTTCCATAATTACTGCTGCTTAGAAAATATTTTAGATAAAAGTCTGCTTTACAGTACAACACGTAAATCCTGCAAGGCTGGTCCCTATGAGATGTCCCCTTCATGTTACCACTTTAGTAATAACAATTTATTCTTCTCTGATGTCTTACCCTTTCAAAGACTTTTATTGCTGGGTTTGGTTTGGTCTTTTCTTTCTTTCCGTAAGCATTGCTTTTAAGGATACATTTTTGTTACTCTATTAAAGTTCTGGATAGCAGATGGAATCATCATCTGCCTCACCTTGGGTCAGGTCACTCAGGACCTCCTTCCCTGTGCATACCTAAGGAGGCTTTGGTTGGTTACATTCAGCACTGCATGTCTCTTGAATTCTCCAGCTCATTAGCTCATACTTCATGGTTTTGTTACTTTTTGTTTAAAGATAGCCTTTGATTGTGACTTTGTTTTTAATGTGGATTAAGCTGATGGGAAATGTGCAATTTTCTAAACAGTATGTCCTCCCACAAAATCTCCACATGTTTACAAAATAGGATCTTACCAGGAACCTGTCAATTTCATAGTCTTTTTTTTCTGTTACACTATGCGCCTTGTACGTCAGACCTGTGGAATTCCCAAGATGGATTTCAATTTTGCGTACGTACTCACAATTCCAGTACAGGGTGTTGGTGTTCAAGAGAGGTATAGGAGACTGGCTTCTGTCTGAAGTGCCAGCCTGCAATGAGCTAGAATATGTGTGAGTGGCTGAAATGCTACTGGATGGCAAATTTTAAGCAATTTAGTTGAACTGCAGAAGTCACATTTAGATCCCTACATTTAGACACTAAAGTGTGAGCCAAATATTCAACCACCTGTTAGTCAGCTGAGAGGCAGCAGTAGAGAGCTAAGGTGTGACTGCATTGCCTGAGCATAGGAGTGTCTTCAGGGAGACACAGACTGGAGTGTTTGACTTTAACTGACAGTTGGTAAGGTTGTAGGTCCTGTGTCATTTCTGTCAGCTCTGTAGGTATTTTGGATACCTTGGAGACTCAGATGGCACCAACTGCGTGTATGCAGGCAACTGAATGAAGCCCTCAGCTGATAAAATGAGAGGAAGACGGTCCATCTGCCCAGCCACTGTAGTGTCCAGCATGTCTTGGCCTGTGATAGTTGTAAGGGCTGGAGTGGAAGCAGTGAAATGTTCACAAAACCTTTATTTATTTTTCAAGAACCCCAGCGTTTTGGATATTGGCTACAGGCACCAAGAAAGAAAAGTACATAATGAATTGAACATTTTGCTTTTGAATGTTGTGTTATGGTCAGTTTACTGAAAAAGAATAAACACATGAAGAGGGCTGTGCTGTTTTGTATGCCAGAGGTCAAAATTTGATTTCGTATGCCTTGTGGTATGCTACTTGTAAAAGGTTACCACCAGAACATAATATAACAAGTTTTAGCAATTTCAGACAACATGGCACAGTGGTTTTTGGATAAGCTTTTTGTATCTCTAATATTTGATGCCTGTGCGAGTGTTAGTAAATTAGGAAAGATACATTTAATGTCTTGCAAACCATACCGGGTGTGTAGTTTTCTTTGTCTCTGATAACATTGTCTGCTAATGTCCCTTTTTTCTCTGCCTGATAACATTGTAAAAACTGGTCCCTTTCTTTTCCCCCCTCTGGAAATAAAAAAAGGTTGTATAAGTTCACAATAAGGCATCTGTAAACTTCTACTTTTTCAGGGCATCCAGGGTGTTTCTAAATGACTTCTGTTTCATTTTAGTAACTCCTCTTGATGTTATCAAAACTCGACTCCAAGCCCAAAACAATCCATTCCATAAAGGTAAGCAAACAAATGTGTAGTGTAATGGGGGACACAGTTTGCTTTTTGCTCTTGTATTTAGTTGATAGTTGTCATAATGCTGAGTTGAGGTGCAGAATGTTTGTGTTTGTTTCACAACAGTTTGTTTCTTCAGTATAAGTGGGGGGGGGGGGGGGGGGAAAAAAGCAAACCACAAA
>VZTJ01005842.1:1875374-1909426 GCA_013397795.1 Orthonyx spaldingii
GGGGGGGGGGATGAAAAAGCAACACACCAGTATATACTAAATAGACACAGTAGAAAGAAATCCCATACATCCATACCATTTTAAACAGATTTTTTTTTCTGTCCATCTTAATATTTTCAGTATTGAAGATGGTACAACTGAGTTGAGTTAAACAATAAAAAGCTATTACTAAATTAATAAATATTTCATCAGAGGGTTTATGTGGTCAGGATGCTACATCACAGTTCATTTCCTCCAGAATGCAGAGATTTTTGAAATGGAGAAGTCTTACCTAAGTCACCTGCCACTTGGGTTATAAATAGATGACGATATTGTGCTCTCAAAGATGTGCTAATGGTTCCTACTATTTACTTGTGCTTAGTAATGAGATTTAAAAGGAAAGAAGTTAACTGGTTTTGCATGTTGAATGTGGAGGTGAGTATTTGCCGTCACACCCACAAATCAAATTAGGAAAAATACTTGTGCCTTCTCTCCCGGTTTTTAGTAAATTCTAAAGCCTTCAGAAATCTGCAAATGTGAAGCTCAAAGTATGTTTTTGTAATGGCAATATTTTATCAAACAGGTTGAAAGTACATGATATAGAAGAAATGAAAAACAAGTAGAGAAGATGATCTAGTATAAATACAGTCCAACCTAAGATGTAATACCTCCACTTGTGCATGCTGAAGCTACTTAATAAAAAATTTAAGTCTGAAAGATGTTCACAGTTACATGCAATAATGACATTCAGGTCTTGTGTTAGCTTTAGCTTTCAGCAGATGGTAGTATAACATAAACATCTCTTGGAGCCTTATGAAGGCAGTTGCATTTAGTCAGGCAGTCTGAGTGGTACATTTGTACCCTCTTTCCTTTGACCTAATTTGTCATTGCTGACTTACCAAGATTATTTTGCCCCTCTGTGTCTAACAAGAGATAAATCTGTGTTGCCATTATATCAAATTTGAAGTTGCTGCTGCATAAAAACAATCTTACAAGCATTAACTATGTTCTTATACACCATTTTATTAGGAAAGTGTTTTGTATACTCCAACGGCCTTATGGATCATATATGGGTTTGTGAAAATGGGGACAGCAAAGCCTGGTATAAAAAACCTGGGCATTTCAAAGGGACATTGGTAAGAACATTTTACATGTATATAAAATGGTACATTTTTAAGTAGCATACTGTAAAGTTTTTGGAAGATTCCTGCTGGAATCTGTTACCATTTGAGAGGGTCTTTGTGTGGTTACACTGCTGATTGATGATACTGGTTACACTGCTGATTGATGATACCTTTGGTTATCTGCAATAAAATACATATTCCTTCCATCAGATGAACAAGGAGGCAGCTGCACAGCTCTCCTCACAGGATACTGGCTTTGTGATTTTATTTTCCCCACTTGAGCTATATTGGCAGTAGTTGCTAAGTCCAGGTAATAACTTTCTCTTACCTGCTTGCAGACCTTGTGCCCACAGATCTGTCAGTATGCTTCTGAGCTGAACTAATGGTGCAGATAGTGTTTAATGTTAAATTCATGTGTCAAGTTCTCTGTCCATTGAAACTTGCAGGACTAGCATTTTCCCAGACACTTGAAACAGACTTGCTGGCAGATACTTTCATGCTGGTTCATTAATCAAGATTTTGTATGACTCTGCCATTAAATTAAACCTATGATCAAAGATTTTCAGAATTAAAATCTTGAGAATGAGATGTTAATGCAAAAGATGTCTTCAGCAGTTTTACAGGTTTTTTTTTAATTAACTTTAAAAGTGTGATTTTTTTTCAATTAGCTTTACTATGTAATTTTAGGAAGTTACTTATTTTTCTATTTGACATGAATTTATGCCTGTTTTTGCTGTAACAAGATGATTCTTAAAGAAGAATGACTATCATATAATTTTATATTCTTCCTTTTTTTTAAAAAATGAGTCCAATCTTTTATCTATACCTTCCTGTTCTGTAAATTTGTTGAAGCTGGATTATAAACATATTAACTAGCTAGTATAAAAGTGTCTTTTTTGTTAAACCACGCTAGGACCTTTAGGGATTCTTGGCTTCCTTTCAAAGCTAGTCAGGTTTGTTATAATAAACCATTTCTTTGTTTTTCCCATTCAGCTTTTTACCTCAGAGGATTAGTCCATCAAGATTATCTCCTCTAAAGCTGTTTGCTTTTTTCTTCCTCTGAGTCCTTTCTGTGATCTACTAGACTGTATCTTTTGAGGCCCTTTGATAATGTCTGGTCTTAGGTATATTCTAATCCATTGAATCTCAACCTCTTTCCCAGATGTTTTAAGAAAGTTAGGTATCCTGATATTACAAAGTTTGTGTTTTTACTGGTGATTTCAATTGAATGATCTTCAAGGTTTAGTGTTCCTCTGCTGTCAGTCTTCTGGGAATATACAGAACAGCTGTAATAATAATTGCAAGCTTTATATGGTATGGTGTATATACAGTGCATATATGTGGTCACGTTGTCAGAGAAAGCAAGTATTGAAGAATCATTGAGAATTAATTGCTATTTCATGCCTAGAAACTTTGTTAGGTATTGAAAAAATATTCTACTGGATTATTTTGGGTAAGTTTCCACAAGTTGCTGCAATGCCATATTAGTTCTGAAAATAGTTATTCACAGGGCTGTCAGTCACGGATAAACACTTATTATTTTGGCTTTTTAAAGATGGAAGGAAATTATTCATTTCAGTCACATAGATTATTCTGTTCAGCTCAGTGGAACTGTTTGCGTGATAGAAGTGTGATAGCTTGTGTAAGCAGTTACAAAATTGGGATCTTACAATGGTAAGCCAATTTAGAAACATACTTTTAAAGACATTAATTTTGTGTTCTGCTAGCTAAAATATATTACTAACTACAAAAGTTTGTACTGGTTATATTTTTAGGATGCATTTGTGAAAATTATTCGAATAGAGGGAATTAAGTCACTGTGGAGTGGGCTTCCCCCAACACTGTAAGTTGAATGTGGTTTTTTTTGGTAACATGCTGTAAGTTATTGTTTAAAAAATTACTTCATTATTTTTGACAAATTATTATGCTTATTCTAAATTATTTTAAAAATTTGGTCAATTCTGAAGTTACACAGTAATGAGTTCGATCAGAAGTGTCTAGGAACAGTATAATTTTTGCCAGATCTTAGAATTTTCTAATATATTCTCAGTAGTTAAGCAGGAACATTAGACTTCTCATTCTTTTTTTTTTTTTTCCTACTATAGTCATTCCTTTGATAGCATCATCGAACCAGGATCAGACCTGATCACTGGAGAATGCCAGTCTTTGACATATACTTGCTGTTGTGTCATGTTACTGATGCCTTGCTATCAGCAGCACAGCTGTTTCCAGACACTCTGGTGTTGCACCTCATTACCCTCACTTCATTTTTGTTATCATCTTCTTTATTTCAAAGAACTTTGGGGGTTTATCCTATCTGGATAAACATATAATTCATTTTCTCTCTACAAGTTAACATTGTAATCAGATCTCCTCCTGGTCTTTAGGCTTAACAGCACTAAAGTGATTTTATCTTTTTAATCATATTAACCTGGTGCACATAGAAATTAAGACCCCTATAATTATATTCTTCTTCATAAACCAAGAAAGTTTTCAAATCTAAGATGTATATTAAACTTGTATCTTATAAGGCACAAAGTGGAAAGTGCCCAGTGGGAAGCACTGGTACACTTTTGATTTGCAGACAGTGATCAGTGTATAGGCACAAAAAAAGGAACACATGGTGGAGCTCAGCCTTGTTTACTCTCCAATATGTGGCAATTTCAGAATATAAACCTTAAGACTTGACTGAACTGTTTCAGTTAATAGTTTTTACAAAGCATGTGTTCTGTTCTCCAGCAGAGAACTAACTTCTTTACTGGAGAGAGTCACACAGTTTTTAAGAGAAGATCTAAACTAAGCCATGTTAGTTTTCCAAGCATGACAGTCCTTGGTGTTTTTTGGTAATAGTGGTACCTGCTGTATTGACACAGACACAACACAGAAGTGTAATTGCCATCTTATAGTAAGATGTGGTGCTTTACCCCTACACTGAATGATTATTAAATCCATCTGTTGATACTATAGTCTGTACTATGCTGGTATGGAAAAAGCTTATATTTATGCATTCCACATTGTCTCTCAAGTAGTGAGTATTGTGGCTGTTGATTAAGATCAAGAGCATAACATCCAGTTGTTACATAAATAAAAGTTAAGGTTAGTAGTACTTCTGTAATATTTTGTTTGGGTTCTTCATATTCAGATTTTTCCCTTCCCATTCTTTATCAAAATAGTTCTGGAGTTGGTATGAAATAGATTTTGACTGAAATAATATACCATCATTTTACTAACAGTTTTCCCTAATGAAATGAAAACCTGGGAAATGTGTAGGTTTGAAACTCTGAACTGGAAGCAGTGAATCAAAGCCACAGGATTAATGTTTTTTTATTATTATTATTAATCCATTACACACAGCTGGAGATTTAACCTTTTTTTTAATATACATAAAATATCCATACAAGACAGTTGACTTTATTCTTCTGCTTTCCTTGTATTAATTTAAATTTCCTCTCTTATATTTTAGAATAATGGCAGTTCCTAACACAGTAATCTATTTTACCTGCTATGACCGGCTGAGTGAAGCTTTGAAAACTAGACTGGGAAAGTATGATGAGTACATTCCACTTCTTGCAGGTTCCTTAAGCAGATGTAAGTTGTCCTCTGTTTAAAGAGAAAACTGGAATATAATACTTGTATGCTGCTTTCTTGGGTTGGTTTTGTTGACATTCATTTAAAGTAAATGTGCTGTGGCTTTAAATGAGGGATAGGAAGGAATACTGTAATTACCAGTATGCTGTAATTACTGTAATTCTTGGGCAACAAAACCCTCTAACCTGGAATAATGAGATTTGATTTTGCTGTAACACTTTCACTACATTTGTAATTTGTTCAAAATTTCATATTTCTAGACTTCTATCAAGGACAGTTTGTCTGTTCAGCCATGAATCTAGTAATAAACATCATTATTTTCTATAATGGAAGGTACATAGGTAATTGTAAGGAAGATGAAAATTGGACTTGTACTGGTGTTACTGCTGTATGATGTGAAGTGGATGGAATTTGTGTATTTTCTTACTTTTGTTTATCCTTTTTCTCATCTATTTTTGTAGAATTAACTCCCATAATATATTTTAGGTCTTTTTTAGAAGGGTGTGATGATGCAGTTCCATGTTCTATCTGTGACAACCATGGGGGCACTGAAAGTCTAGTGGAAAAAGAATTGTTATTTTGTTGTGGTGTTCTTATTAGGCTGTTCCAGATTTAAATTCATGTGTAAAACCTCATCCCAGCAACAGAAGAAAAATTCTTGGATCTAGTAAAATTTTTAATGACCTTTAGATATGTGATGGTAGCTTGTTACTGAATGATGACTCACTGACCCTTGTGCAAGCTGCAAGAGTTACTTTATCAGATACAGATTGCCTGCTAATCATTCTTGATGGTTTAAAATAAGAATGGCAAAGATGCTTGGAAATCAATAAAAGCTTAAATCTGTAATTACCATTCTTGTCCTTAACACAAAAAAAGCCTTAAACATCAAGATCGCTTTCTTCAAGTTACACTGTAAAATGGCAAATATTGAAAATTAATGAGTTTAAGTACTTGAAATTTTCAGCCTATTTATGTATCAAGTCTGAAAATGAGGATTCTTAACATATTACATTGACAACAACATGCTAGCAATGAAAAAAAAAACTCTAAACCAGTAGGTACTGTGAAAAGGCATGGTTTTCTTATCTGGAAAGGAAACTTAATTTGGGAATTAGTTAAAGGAAAATGGGAGAGTTGAAAAGAATCAGATGTATAAAGTAAGGTGAGATATGACTTGAATGTTCAGGAAATTGTACTGTTAAACACTGATTTTTTTAAAAAGCGATGTTCCCCTCCTTTGCAGTCGGTTCTGCCACTGTGGTGAGCCCCCTGGAGCTGATCAGAACTCAAATGCAGTATCGCAAGTTGTCCTACAAGCAGCTGTACCTGTGTGTCAGCACCAAAGTGGCTGCAGATGGATGGTTCTCCCTCTGGGGGGGCTGGACTTCTACTGTTCTGAGAGATGTACCTTTCTCAGGTAGGGTTTATTTTCCATGCAGGTTTTTGTTTATGTTTTTATATTCTTTTTCTGTGCTTTTAGGTAATTTTAATGGTTAGATTTAGGAATGGCTGAGATTTACTTTTTCTCTTTTGAGTGTTTTTATTTATAAATTCTCTGAAGATGTGCTTTTTTCACCCTGTTTTGTTTGTGAATACCAGATAGGGTTTGTTGTTACATTCCCTTTCTCTGTACTTAGACTCTTTCTTCTCCTCTTTAGCTTACACAATGACTGTTTTTAAAGACTTTCAGTTGGAAATTTTCTCTGTGATAGGTATAGTGGCTATTTTCTGATAAACATGCTGTATGTAAATGTTATGTTACATAATTTTGAAAACACGTACAGAGAGCAACACAGTAGTGTCTTCAAGATATATCTTTTTTTAAAAATCAAGATTAATTAGTTTGTATAACTGCTCCAAAAAACTCTTTAGCAAAGCTCCAAAGCTGAAAGCCTAGAAGAAGAAAAGTCTGATTCAAAGCATAACTAGTCCTAGGGCTATTCCTTAAGATCACTGGGACAGATGTTACAGGGGAGATTGCTAAAGGACCTGAAAACCCCTGTCCCTTTAAGACCCATTTTTGTCAGAGTACTTTTGGATCATCAGACATCAATTGTCATCGAAGCAGTTTCTGAGGTAGTACCAGGAATAACATCTTTAAACACTTTATGTTGGCCCAGAAAAATTCTTCAAACTTATTTTTGGAAACATTCTTATTCAAACCTGGTTTTGGAGTCAGAGAACCCTTGAAGTATTTGACCTGCTATCTCTGTTCTCCTGCTTCATTCTTAAGATGATCAGACATCTAATTTAATTTGTTTCCAAACAATCTAGTGGGGCAGTCATTGGTTTGGGCTGTTACAGGATATGTGTACCCAAAGTAAATTTTAAATTTGCTGTGAACCAAACTGAGACATAAGTGGGGTGTGATGAGGATATTTACTTAAAAATTGCAGTTGGTAGTTAAGTGAGTTAACCGAACTAAGTTATTTCAGCTGTTTTCAGAATTTATAATGCTCTGCTCTCTTGCACTTAGCTACTGAGAGGTGTTTGAAAATCATGACTGGAATGTATTTCCTGCTAAAGATGCAGTTCCTTGACGGGACTTTAATTTAGTCTTCTGTGATAGGGAAGGCTTCACTAAGGCTAAAGATAACTGCCAAATTCATCTAAATCTTTTGTCCAAACGGCTTCCTGTTCAACATTTATTTTTTAGTTTATTAGTTTTTCTTCTCTGCCAAATGCAGTTTTCTCTTAGGCTGTTCTGCTAAGGTTTGTAAGGGAAGTCCCAAATTCTTCATACGATTCCTGCTGTCTAACTTCAAGTAGAAACTCTTGTTCTTTTATTGGTTTTTGTCTGTAGCAGTGTGGCTGGAGCTAGTGAGCCTCCTTCCCTCTGCTGCTTTTAACAGAGTAGGAAGATCAGAGCACTGTGAGGGAGTGCACAAGGAAGAGGGCACTAAGTTGTGCATTCTTCTCAGCCCTTCTCAGATTCTTGTGCCACGCCTGCTGTTCCTCCACTGATCCAAACCAGGCTTGTTGATTTTTAGTCTTTTTCCACACTGCTCTGGCACTCCCTGCACAGCCAGTGGGCACTCACTAATCTGTGCCCAGTATGGGCCTGATGGGGTGCTGCAAAGGTAGAGGCACAAGTTAAGCTCTAAGGCAGTAGCTGCATGTTGAGAACTACTCAACCAATAGTAAGCAGGCAAGTACAAGGCAAATGTATTTAAAAAAAAAACAAATGCCACAAAATTCTGATTATATAAAGCTAAGGGTGTCTAATACTGCTTAATGCCATTTCCAACTGTGTTTTCTGGTAATTTTTTTCCTTATAACTGCTCACTATCTGCTATGATGTGCTCCCTTTGCACCTTCAGTCTGAGCTCTTCAGTTTGAACGATGCCCCAACAGCAGCTCAATCTCTCATGTTCTTATAGCACAGTTTGCACCTTTGCTGCAGGTAGCTCAAATTAGCTATTTCAAGAGTTAAAACCAGTGTAACACTGCATTGAGAAAGCAAGTCCTATTGAAAAGTCAAGCAGTACAGTATGACTCAAGAAGCATAGGATAATTAGAATTCCACTCTATTCCTAGCCCAAGCATTCACTACATGTTTCAAGCATGTTCCTTGGGATGCTAGCTAGACTGAACAAAACTTTTGCTGTGATTGTTTGTAAACACAAAAACTGGTTTAGTAATAATATTTGAGTTCTTCTTTAAGCAGTGTCACAGACAATATAAATGTAAATGGTATTCAGGGAAATGAGTCCTGTAGGTGCTTGAGAACATTTTGCATTTACATAATTTATATTGACTTAGGGTTTTGTACATTTCAGTAGTAGGTTTTCCTCAAATCCTGAGAATGCCTTCTGAGAGATACTGCCTACTTTTACTTTAGCAAAATGTTGGAGACCAGGCACATGTGCTGGTAGTCTTCAGGGTAAGAAAATGCTGTGAAATTTTTCTGCTGGCACAACCTCCAGAACTCAGTGCTGAATGAGGCATAGTTACACAATGTGGAGTTGTTATTTGCAGTATTTAGTCAACCAACTGCCATGAGGAATTACTCCCTAATTCAGCTCAGTAGTATATAGTTTGGAGTTTTAGTTAGAAAGCAGAAAAAGTGCAGTTTAGTTCAGCAGACGGTCACAGAAACAGATGTTATTCCTAAAAGTTGTTTGCTGGACTTGCCTTTGACAGTCCCCACAGAGGCATTCCCCTATTAGTAATTCCAGGGAGCAAAATGATATTTTTTGGTTCTCTCAGAATTACATTTTATACTGTGCCTCAGAGAAGTATGAGGCAGTCCTGAGCAACATTTCATTTTGTATGAAATTTGTTTTTATACAATTAGTGAGATCTATGAAATGTGAAATATGTCTGAAAACATAGTGGGTAATTAGAAGCCTACATTTTGATTTATGTTAAACTGAATGTCAGTTTTATAGTGCTTGGGTTAGATTGCATGAAGGTAGGAGTAACTTAAGGGAATGACAAAATGATTAGGCTAATTTGTATCACATGAAGAAATTTGGGATATGGAGAACGAGGGGAACACGGCAATCTATTCATGGGTTATCACACAGGATACTTATTATGCTTTCAGCTCTTGTTTCTGTTTGCTTCTTTTGCCACAGTAGAATTCTTACATCTGGACTTGATATAAGAATTTTTGTATTTGACATACAAATCTGTTGTAATGCAAGTTTATTTTTTTTGTAATCATAGCATTGTATTGGTATAATTATGAACGTTTCAAGAAGATGATGTGCAAAGAAGTTGGTACAAATGAGCCTACCTTTTTAATTTCTTTTACTTCAGGAGCAGCATCTGGCTTTGTAAGTATATAATTTAATTTCTAGTACTGTTCTGTATTATTAGCACTAATAAACTATTTAAAAGAGGTATGATTTTAGATGTTGTATATCGCTCAGAAATGTTGTATATTTTGGGGTACTTGTACTTTAAACACATGTGCTGTGGCTTTCAACTTGACTAAATAAATCTGAATAAACTACAGTGCTCTGAAATACAAGGCTTAAAAATATCATGTGCTTGGAGTATCAAATTGGTTTTAAATTGTGTATGCACTTTCATTTAAAAAATTTAAAATTTTAGGGTTAAATTTTAATTGTTTGTGCACTAACATTGAAACCGATTTCCTGATAGATTGCAGTTGTCATAACTCAGCCATGTGATGTAATGAAAACGCATAGGCAGACTCAACTTTGGGAGAGTGAAACCTTAAAAAGTAAGTTGCTGGTAAGAATAAAAAAACCCTATAGTATTTCGAAAAATAAAACTTAGTGTTTGGGTATGGCTTTTGGTAGGAATTTAAAATATTTGTCACTTCTAAAGTATATGCAAACATTTTATCACTCAGGCATTTTTTCTTTTCTGCATAACAATATTCTTGTGATAACTATTAGACTAGAAAGTATTGTGCTCAGGTTGTGTGTTTTTTACCTTCTTTTCATGTGATTTCAAAAAAATTATTTTTTGAGGGCATATTAATGAATGTTCCAACATCTTGAAAGGATGAAAGAGGAAGTTTCTGTTTTGTTTTGGTCAGTAGAGCACCACTCTGTTTTATACAAATTGAAGTTGTATGTAATACCTTTTTTTTCCCATTGCTTGGGATCTGGACCTGTGAAGGGCTTTCATTAACTCAAATAAATATGGCTTTAAGATTACAGACCATTAAAAAGGCTGAGTATCCAAACAGCTTCTGCTTAGAAAATAAGTGCTCACTTTTTGGAATGAGGTTTCATTCTGTCAGGTAAATTATTTTTTTCCTAGTGTAATTCTTGGAAAAATATATTAATATTTGAATGCAGACCAATGTAAGAATTCCTCACTAACACCACTTTGAAACACGTGTCTGCCGTATATTTATTAGGTTAATATTAGCCAGACTAATATACAGTTAAAATTTCATTATGGTAATCTTTAATTTGTACCAGTTTAATTCTTTCCAAATCCAGTTACTGTTGAGTTGAACACTGCCTATCCATCTACATTTTGTCTCTCTGTGACTGCAAAAATATTTTTTGGCTTCCAAGTGCTGTGGGATATTCCTGATGAATATTTTATGAAACTGCTTTGACTTTTTTCAATGGTATCAGTAATCTAGTAAGGATTATTGTAGCTGTTCATGTATCTTACTCTAGGTGTTACTACAGGTCTTTTCCATGTCATGCTGTTTCAACTTGTGTATTTGCATACTGTATTAATTTAACATACTGTATAAATAAGATGGATAAAATTAACAAAAAAGGAGTTAAACCTAACAATTACGTCTGTGACTGTCTCTGATTTCTAAAAATATTATTCTGTGGCATTGTATGGATTGCCTAATTCACTGTTGTCTTGTCCTATATTGAGTTCCACAGAGGGACAGTACATCAACCTGGGCAGTTATGAGGAAAATTCTCTCTAGAAGTGGGATTACTGGATTATATGCTGGTAAATTTTTTCCTATCTCTAAAAAAACATTCAGACTAGAGAGCTCTTAATTATAGATGTTAACATGCATAAATTGTATAATATTTCCATTTCTGTGACACTGTCAGTTATGCAATAGTTTGCATATATAAAGCAACAGACATGCAGACTTTGGCCTCTCCAGGAATCCTCTTGGTAGAGTACCATGGGATAAAGCCCTGGAGGGAAGATGGGGCCAAGAAAGCTGGTTGATATTCAAGAATCACCTCCTGTAGGCTCAGTAACAATGTATCCCAGCAAAGAGAAAGTCAGGTGAAAACTCCAGGAGGCCTGTAAGGAGGAAGAAGGAGCAGACACAAAAAGAAAGCTGGCAGAGGGTGGAAGCAAGGACAGGTAACCTGTCACAGAGCAATGGTCCAAGCAGACAGGGATCAGATCAGGAAATAAATCTGGCCAGGGATGTCAAGGACAACGAGAAAAGTTTCTATAGGCATGTTGGTGATGAGAAGAAGAGACAAGGGAAAACATTGACCCTCTCCTGCATGACTGGCAGCCTGAGGAGGAAATAACAAGATACTGCGATTAAAATAATATTGAGATAAAAGCCTATAGTAGTTCATACTTAAATGACCAACTGCAAGAGACATTCCAAACCCAGGATACTTACCAGTCTTCACCACACTGCACTGGTTCATTGGGGGCCCTCGTGGAATGGCTGCACAACTTGTTAAGCCTTGCAAGACTTGTGTTTGCTGAAAGAGATTAAACTGCTTTACTCACTGTACAGGGATGGCATAGCTGGGTAACAGGATTCGCATATTTTAGAGCACTAACAGAATGCAAGACACCACAAATTATCAATATTATTGATATTGAATGCAGTTAATAGATTAGAACATTTACACTTAGGTCTTGACATGTGGGTAGCAGAGTTGAGAGATGCTCGGTTCACTTGGCCACACATTGCTGAGATGGCTGGAGTTAGTCTGCCTGGCTTCTTGGTGCTGTTCCAAAGCAACACAAGTTTTCCATAGGTCATGTGTCATCAGCACTGGCTCTCTGCAGACGTCTTTCCATTGCAAGTGGAAGGAGAGGAGTGGCTGTGTGCGGACAAGGGGATTCAGCCTTATTTCCCTTCCTCTAAACTGAATCTAACCTCCGCTGACAAGATCACAGTTGACTGTAATGGGAGACATTTAACACAAATTCTATCATTTATACATGTGACCAGGATTCTTCATTTTAGTAGAGGCCACGTCTTGTGTGCTGGAGCACAGGAGCCTTGCAGGTCCAGGTGCTCCAGCTGCACAGAGTCAGAAGGGGCAGAGACGCAATGGACTTGAGGCAGGCAGACCACACAGGATGGCAGAGGTGAGGGCATAAGGTTATTACACTGGTAATATCTACAGCCAGTAAATTCAGTGTTTTGAGGAATGTGGGCAAGTGGAATCCCAGTTCTAAACTGATATACCATGGTATCAATATATTGTGATCAACAAATTGTACTGCAGCACTTGGATCTGGAAACAAATAATAGTGAATGCTTCGCTTTCTCTTCTGGGCAGGTATTATTCCACGGCTGTTTAAAGTTGCTCCTGCTTGTGCCATAATGATCAGCACATACGAATATGGAAAGTCTTTCTTTTCTCGTTTAAATGAAAAAAGGAATCAATGTCCTTAGTTCTCCTTCGTCCAATTGTATGAAGTCAAAGCATATGATGGAAGTGGTGCCAAATTCAAATCTGTGAAGACGTTTTTTAGAATTCCCAGTGAATTTCTACCATTACACTTGGTAACTAAATAAAGCTTCATTTTTAACTGTTTCACAAAGGATTAATTCACATTTTAATTAAGACTATGAAAATACACATTACTCTTAAACTATCATTGAAGATTTTCTGACTTCTCTTGCAGCTAGAGAGAAAAAAGAAAGGAAGAAAGAACACAAGAAAAAAGAAAGGAGGAGAAGAAAAAAAAATTGAGGCGGGACATAGCAACAAAGAATAATGACTTCCACTGTGTTAAATTTTCAGTCATGTTTAAACATTTTTGTTGGGTTTTAAAATGATATTTTAAAATGTTTTGGGTTTCTAATTGTAAGATATATTTATTTCTCTGTAAGGAGGTACAGAGTGACTTCAATAAATACTTATTCTTGCTGCTTGATATGTGTTTCATTCTGTACATGTTACTTGGAGCTCTGTATTTCATGTAAGTGCATATTATAAAAGCTTCTCAGGTTTATTTTAAATGAAAAATTATTTCTGTCAAACTGGAAAAATACTCAACACTGAGAGAGCATACTGAATACACTGATGGGGAAGCAGGGGCTTTTTGCTTAAGGGAATAATTGAAGAAATGAAAGCACAGCTGGGCATTGGAGCCAAAGGCCTGTACAGCTGCTCTACAGGAACACTCCCTTGCATGTTTCTGGGAGGTGCAAGTTGTCACTGTCACAACGCTCCAAGGCAGGGTGAGGCCACGCACACCTTGTGTGGGGTCACCTGTCTTGGAAGGCCAGGTTTGCTGGCACAAAAAGAGGGGGTTCCGTGCCAGTTTGACTCAGCACTGTGTCCCTCTGATGGGGAGAGCATGTTTGTGTTGCTGCCACAGGCACAGCTACCCTCTGCTCCAGCGTGCCGCGCTCCTGGTGAGAACAGCTGCAGCACTGCACTGCCTGTAGGCACTCAAATTACTACATCACAGCTGCCTCTGTATGATTTGTTTTAAATTATTTTTTAACTACCCTCACCACCTTCTTCCTTTCATGCATTTTCAATGCAGTTGTTGAAGTCTGGTTTTTTGTGTATTTTAATGAGGTGTGTGCTGATATAAAAGCAACTCAGTAGTCAGGTGATTAAGACACATTTGGGTGTGCTTTACCCAAGAAATGGAGTTCAGTCCATGGTGAAAATTCCTCACACACTGAAAAATGCTCTACTTGTAAGGACATTAGGTACCACGTTAGCTACCATGGTGCTGGCAAGAGGTGCTGCCAGAGGAGATGCTTAACACTGTTCTTCCACTGTGACTTTTAAATGTAAATTTACAAAATAAGGCCTATGAGAAAATAGTAGCAGCAGATAATGGATGACAATGAATGATATAGAGCAAGAAAACCAGAGTCTCCCCATCGTGCAAGAAAAGTATTTGCTATAAACTCAGTAATACTGTAATTTACTGAATGGTCTTATTTTATCCTGTGTGATTAAAACAGAGACAACAACTTGTAACTAGTGATGATACAAAATTTTTAATTTACATGCAACATTTATGGAACACCAAGGCAACAAAACATACAGTGTTGGCGGTTTAGAGTTCTGTTTAAAAAAATCATTAACGTTTAGAACTGAGAAAGATGCACATAACTGATTGCCCATGCACAAAATGACACTCAGAAACACGTGTCAGACTACATAAAAGACTTCAGCTAAACGACACATGTAGCTCTAAGAAAAGAGCCATCAGTGAACATGACTGAAGATCATGATTACTGCCCCCTCCAAAATACTGATGTGGTGTAAGAAGTGTTTAACAGCAAACAAGGCCGATTAAATCACTGTACATTGATGCAGAATGTTAACTTGTGGAATCTGGATTCCCTCGTTTTATTTGTAGTAAAAACGCATCTCTAGTTTACAAATTTATATTTAATAATGTTACTCAAGAAACAGGTCCTTAATGTGGTAACAAAAAAAAGTTCCATGAAGTAATGGACATTCTGATGGTGTATGAAAGGATTTAATGGTCAGAGCTCGTTACAGAGAAATTAACTGGGTGGGTACGAGAGCTTGAAAGATCTGGTGGTTTTGCGAAACTGCTTTAGAATTCTGCATTAAAACAGCATCAGAGGTTGTGTACCCTGCCATGGATGTTGCAACCTCCAGCAGCATGGACTAGAGAATTGAGAAGATGGATTTATATCCTCCAGCTAAATCCAACAGTGCCTTGAGTTCCAGAAATGCATAGCCTCATATTTACAAAGGCTAAATATTTCTTGGAGTTTCAGTAAAGGTAAGAATGAATCCTCTTTCTTTCAAGCCCACCGTATGATGACCAGTTTAAAGTAGTAGTGCCAAGGTATCATCACAAGAGACAAATCAACTAAACCTGTACAGAGTGTAGTGACATACTGTAAACACCTAGGAGTAAGCAATAATTAAAAATCTGTCTTGTATTGCAGCTACTCATGTAAACAATTTATGAAACTTCTTTGGCACAAAAAAGCATTTTCCCTAGCACGTATAAATACAACATACTTACATGCATTTTACTTTTGTTTAAAAAGTTACTAATCATACTGATAAGCATTACCTTGATTAGCAAAATTCATAGATAAAGGATCCATTGTATCTTACAAAGAATTAAGAATATAGTTTGCAATTCAAAAATTATTTTGCAAACTTTGAAACTGTAGGGTAATCTGGAAAGTTAGTTACATTTAAAAAATGTCTCCCTTTTTTTTTCTCCTATCAGTAATTCAAATCAATGGCAAGTAATTTGAGAAAACTGACTTAAAGAAGTTCTGCTGTATTAGCTAAGCAAGAGAAATACCTATTGTACTACTACAGGGATGAGAAAAGTCTTTTAACACACAAATATAGTCATTATCTTGTTTCCCCTTTTTCACTCTCCTTGGGATCTTGCCAATAAACACAGAATCCAAACTCACAAGATGCTTACCCCCATCCTCCATAGCCCCCATTTTTTCAGCAAGAAATTTCTTGTATGATGTTAGATTATCTGTAACCCAGGCCACTTAATAGCATTTAGTGAGTTTGCTCACCATTTACAAATCCCTACGTATGCCTGATTTATATGATCAAGTTCCATTTGTTATTCACATGCAATTTCAAGAGTTTGTGTTTTAGTGTGATTCTTCAGTGTGACTGGGACATCTCCTAAGTGCCATGATATTAACAGGAATGCAAAACTAACACTGAGTCAATCTGAGAAAAGCTGTTGATAGGTTAAATATGCTATTTGAGGGTTCTACACATTATACACAGATGAAAAGCTGCATTTTTAGGTATTTATTTGCCTACAAAGACTGGTGTTAAGAATTCCCTATCTGTTCTGTAGGAGTTGATAAATATTTAAAGCACTGCAGAGTACAGTGGCTAGAGCAGGTCCAGGCTAGTGCAAGGAGAAACAAAGCTGATGACATTTAAGTATGGGACTGATTTCCAACTGTTTCATTTTAAAAATCAGTCATAAACATCAGATTATACATTCTGTACCTGACCAAGAGATTTAAATAATTCCAGACTAAAATAGTAACTCTGAAAAGTCCTCTGGGGAAAAGAAAATGCAAATGAAAACAGACTGTATTTCTGAATTATAGAGGTAACCATGGAAAGAAAAAATAAAGCAGCTTATTTTTTAACTCAGAACCAGCAGTCTTCACTGCAAGTCATTTTATGGAACATAAATCAAATTAATACTACACAAAGCTCTTCCTTCTTGTGTGTATCTCAAGATGGTGTTAAGCCAGGACTTGTCATCTCTGTTGTGGGACTTGCAAGGTATTCACTTGATTTCAGACTTGTGAGAGACTTGTAGCTTGCTACTGATGTAAGAGAGCCACAAAGACCAAGCAATGATGGAGTGTCTTCCTTTCCTGATAAGAAAAATGAGAATGAAGCTAATAATTTTTGCAGCACAAGATTAGTTGACCACAAAAAATGAGAGAACAGAAAAAGCTCTTAATGTACGCTACTATGAATTCCATACTATGCTCAGCACAGCCATGTTTCATAAATGCAATTGAGAAGACACAACTTGGGCCACACCTTCCCTATCCAGGTGGTACAGAGATCCCTACCCACGCCCTACAGGCTGGGCTGAAATCAGTCTTCTGCAGAGGCACATCCAGGGGCTCCACTGACTACCCAGTGAACTGATGTCACCAATTCCAGCACCAGTTCATTGTATATAAATGGAAATCCATTGAATATAAAGTCCAGTCTATATAAATGGAAGTGACATTACTTAAACAACATCAGCACCAAAGATCTAATTTTAAATCTCATAGAAAGGAGGATATATCCTGGAAGCAGGATATATTTGAATCAAAATAAACACATTTTCTTTTCTAAACTTTGGTAATTTGAAGTGCATTAGGCTCTGATCACTGGAAGAAGCCCCACAGTGCAGGAGTAGCAGTGCACATATCTGCCCTGTCATCCAAATACACCTGAGAGTTAACATGAAACATACCCACAGGTATGAAACTGCATTGGACAATTTTTCTGTTTGTGTCCTCCTTTCTCAGAATATCTGTTAATTTTGTGCAAACTCTGCTAATAAATTACATTACAAAGACTTTGATCTACACATTTCATCCTCCTGGCTATAAAGGATCTCACCTTAAACTAGAGATTAAAATGAACTCAAAAATGTCACAGGCACAAGACTTTACTGATAAGCCAGTCTACCTGAATTTTTTTAAATCACATTTATAAAGTAGCATTTCTGAAGATTGTGTCTCATATTCCCAACAGAAAAGGTTTGTTCTCCTGAGAAGGATGTAAAAAAACCTCCAAACAACCAAAACCATGCCCTGCCCAATAATTTATTATGGAAAAAAATCAGTGACATGTATTTCTCTTGCATCATTTATGGTTGTTATTAGCAGTTTCCAGTAAATTTTAGGTCTCACATCTACCAAGTTTTTTTCAAATGACCAAAGAGCTTTCCCTAAAGAATGAACTAGACTATCTCTTCTCAAAAGCCTTTACTTTTAGAAATGTCTTTATTACCATAAAAACTACCTTTTAAAGACTACATTCAATGTAAGGACATAATATACACAGAGCAGTGTAGCACTGTTTGGGCACAGCCCTCCGTTTCAAGAACTGTTAACCTAAAAATCTGTTCACATGAGTGGGCTTAGGAGTAATGTGAAAATTTACTACTTCTAATCATTTAGTTAAAACTGCCATATTGAGAGTTAGACCAGAGATATCACAGTAGGGTCTCTGTCTTACAAAATTACATTAAAGCTCAAGTGCTGATGAACCTCACCGATTTAGAAGTGAGATGCTATGCCACCTTTAAAGACAGTGTTGAAATCAAAACCTAAACTATTATTACCATTGGTTTTGCCCCAACTTAAGTTACAAAAAAAAAAAAAATACAGCGCAATTTCAAACATTGCAAAAGAAGCTGAAAGTAGATCTGCACAAGAATTCTTTATAATAGCCATGCTGATTTTGTTTCACTTTCTCTAAGATAACTTGAATTAAATTAGATTTTAATACTGCTTACAATGTAAAGAAAAACCTTCTAAATTTTTCATCCTTGATATTTAAAAGAAAAGGAAATTTAGCGGTTATATAACACTAAGGTTCTGTATTGGCAAATCTATTTAAAGTTTAGAACGGATGAGATACAAAAAGGATTCTTTTATAACAATGTATATTCTATACTCAAAATACTACTATTTTGCAACTCTTCCAGCATTTTCCTGCTTTTCACAATTGCCCACAAGATGGAGCAGCTAAGCTTTGATAAGAATACAGGTTTGAAAAGGAGTGTGTGCATATATTACATTTATATACACTGTTCATATCATATTCCTCTGTTTTAATGGAAACACTGTCAAGTTGCATCTCCACAGATAAGTGTTAAATGCAAGATGTAAGAATGACAGTGATAGTTGCAAATCCAGTGCCTTTAAATCAAAAAAAGAAACGTAAAGAGTTTGTTACAGCAGGAAGATGCCAGAAGATCCTCCTTGTAGCAGGGCTGACTGGTTCTGTGATGGAGAAGGAAGAGATGTGCAACATATTTGAAGCTTAGCTTTAAATACAGAGCAGTGGGGTGGGTATCTTCATAAATCCAAACTTATTTGAAGCAGAGTCTTTAGGGAAACTGAAACACTTGGCATAACAATGAAAAATATGTTTTCAATACATATTTTCTTCACACTGAAAATTCATCTCATAGGGACTGAAGTTCAGAGCTATGAAGAACAAAATTAAAGGAAGACATTAGACTGGTTCTGTACCTTCATTTAACATATTAATTCCATCTTGCTTCCCATCCTGTGAGTGACTTGGATCCAGAGAGGATTGAGAAAGACTAACATCGGCTGAAAGTTGGTCCAGACTTTGAAAACTTTTCCTGCAAAGCAAGTAATATTTGATAGCAACACATTTCAAGACCAACTAGGTATCTTCAACTCTCCTTAAAAAGTCTTCTAAAAAAACCTAGGCAGTTAATCTTTCTTCCCTCAAACACTATTTTTATTTACCTCCTAAGCCAGTTCTTTCTTAAACCAATGACTTATTTTTCTGCCCTTTTAAAATATTAACCCAAAGGAAGAAAATTTTTATGGTAAGCAAGAGAAACTGACTTTAATTACCAGCCAAGCCTTGTACATTGTTAACGAGTGACTCCGATAGGACATGTTCCAAAGTATGCTGAGGGTAACAACATCATTTTCAGGTTCCCTGTTCCTCTAAGGGGGAATGAAAACAAATATTAAACTTACTCATCCCATTGTGGATTGTGCTTTCTATAGAGTAGAGTGTCCAAGGCAACAGCATTGACATCCAGAGCTCCTGGGGAAGGCCACTGATTGGTGAGGTGAGTAGTTAATTCTTGTCTTGATCTCAAGTCATTATTCTTTAGCACAGTTCTGTGAATGAAAAAACAGTCTATTAAACACAATTCCTTAAGATAAAGGAAAACCAGGACACAGATGATCACTGAATCATTGTGGTTGGAAGAGACCTTTAAGATCATCCAGTCCAACCATCAACCAGCACTGTCACTGTAACCCCTAAACCACTAAACCACATCAGCCAGTGCCAGACCCAGATGCCTCTTAAACACCTCCAGGAATGGGGACTCCACCATCTCCCTGAGCCTATTCCAATGCCTGACCACCCTAACAGTGAAAAAAATTTCTAATATTTAATCTGAATCTCCCCTGTCTCATGTTAAGGCCATTTCTTTGGTCCCGTCATTGCAGGCACAGCAGAAGAGACCGACCCCCATTCACTAAAAACTCCTTTCAGGTACTTGTAGAGAGCAATGAGGTCCCTGCTGAGCCTCTTCCAGACTAAACATCCTCAGGTCCCCTAGATGTTCCTCACAGGACATGGTTTCTAGACCCTTCACAAGCCTTGCTGCCCTTCTCTGGACCCACTCCTACATTTCAATGTCCTTTTTGGAGTGAGAGGCCCAAAACTGAACACAGCACTTGAGGTGCAGCCTCACCAGTGCTGAGTACAGAGCGATCAACACTATTCCTGACACAAGCCAAGATGCCATTGGCCATCCTGGCCACACACTGGCTCATGTTTATCCACCTGTCAACCTGCACCCCCAAGTCCCTTTCTGCCAAACAGCTCTCAAGCCTCTCCTCCCCCAGCCTGTAGCACTGCAGGGGGTTGTGGTGACCTGAGGGCAGGATCTGGCACTTCACCTTCTTGAATCTCGTGTGGTTGTCCTCAGTCCATTGATCAAGTCTATCCAGATCTCTCTGCAGAGCCTTCCTACCCTCCAGCAGATCAACACTCCCACCCAACTTAGTGTCATCTGCAAATTTACTGAGGGTGATCTCAATTTCCACATCCAGATCATCAATAAAGACGTTAAACAGGACTGACTCCAAGACTGAGCCTAGGGGAACACCAATAGTGATCAGCCAGATGTTCCACCTCAAGTGACCAACAGACTGCAATTTTCATAAAGCATCTTAAACTGTTCGTTCTTCCTAGGGGAAGCAACTTAGAAACACATTGAGACATATTTAGGAACAAAAAAAAAAGTTGAAATTTGAATCCTTCCACAAAAGTAATAAAGCAAAGCAACTGCATTTAAAAGGTTCCTTCTGCCAGCATAATGGTAATTAACAAGCCAGCTATTGTGCAAGCCCACTATGGGAATGTGATGTGCTTCCCCCAACCAATTTTTTTTGCAGTTTCAACACCCTCTCCTCCCCGCTTCAATACTTTTGCGGAATGAACTAAAAACCAGACATGCTACCTCCACTGTATGCTTTCAGGCAGAATATAACACATAGTTACTCTGTTTTCTATCACCTTACAGTTTCTAGTAACTTACGTCTGTAAGTGATGGAAAAATTGTAAACTGAACACCTTAAATGCTCAAATTAGTTCTGCCTCATATTCCCAATGAAACAAATCAGTTTTCTGAAATTCTGGAAATGAGGAAGCTACTATGCCAATATTGGAAAACACCTGCCAAAGTCATACAGAAATAAGGAAAGTACATAGTTCTTCAGGCTCCAAGACAAGACCAGACTTTTTCCAATAGTACAAGGCAATCTTTGATCTGCCCTTATACTGCTGTAGAATAACTAGAAATAAAAGTAATAGCATTTTGTAATTGGGTTTTAAGTCCTCCAATCCACAAAACACTAGACAATACTAAAATGTTGCTCTACAATGAGTTTGACCATCTCTGGCCTGAAGCAAAAAGCTAATTTATTCATCTCCATACCAAATGTTCAAAAAGTTCAAAGCCAAATGCTATGTTGCTATCTGAAATGCCACACTGCACAGCAAATTAAATAACTATTCATGGCACACATACATTTACATGAATTTTCCAATGACATTGTCAACAGGTCTATTTTTACAATGCAGTTTTTATTCTGGTGGTATCTGAACTGTTTATACAGGAACCTCTCTAAGGGCATGTAACAGTGCCCAAAGAGCCAAAAAACAAAACAAAGACATTAGTAAGCTCAGTAAGGAATTTTTAGCAGCTGAATTTGATAGAGCAGACAGATTCAGAGTTTTACTGCACGAGAAGGGGATGAAGCACCACCACAATTAAAACTAGTTTCAAGAAACTTCTCTCAATATGACTAATTCCCTCAGCATTCATACAGGTAAACAATCAACTTTTCTACCTAGGGATCTGCCCCCTCATCCTCCTCTCTGAGAGGTCTATAGGAATAAGCACTTTGCTAACCCAAAGCTCTCAATAATTTCAAATATCTTGTATGGTATTCACTTCCCCCTGTAATAATCCTAATCCGTGGGGAACATTGAGCATAACACAGGGTTGTTACAGGTTTGCTGATCTGAGGAAACTGAAACAGTGAGATAGCAAGTTCTTAGGAGGTTTGCCAGGTACATTATATCACCTCTTCATTCAGAAGAACATCTTGAATGTTTTCACAGCAATTTCATAACAGGACACAGTTTATATGAGCAACTATGCCCACAGTGCCTAAATGCAAATTCACACATGTAGCACGTACATGCAAATTTCCTTTTGGACAGCCCCTGTATGCTATCATGGACACATTATCCCAGACACACATACACAGACAAGTTGCTAATAGTGGAATTTTTGCATTTGACAAAGGTTTCTATATTGAGGTTTTCCCACAAATCTTTACACCATAGTAACCTGAAATTTCACCCTTTCTGTGTGAACAAAGGAATTCTGAAGCAAAGGCTGGCAAAATGTTTCCAGGGAATTGAACATAACATTTAAAGACAGTTTCAGTAGATCATTTCTTAAACCACTCCACCATGTCAGGAAGAAAACCAGGCGTCAAGTAGGATACAGAACTAACTATTCTCCTCTTAAAACTTTTATTTTGAATCTTTCAAAATATGCAAAAATAGATTTTAAATTATAAAATCAGTCCAAGCACCATATCAAATATATATAAAATAGTAGTATAGATACTATAAAGTTAGACAAAATATTCACACCAGATGCTATTAGTTATCACCTATTTTATCAGCTTTGTAGATTGTTTAGCTCTTTACTCTTTTGCAGACTTTTTCAAGTGTCATAAGATTCCGCTGCATTCCACTGCAGAGAGCCATTATAAATGCATTGCCTGCAGACAGCAATTCTCTCAACATGCAAAAACCGGTACTGCCTTTGTTTAATCAGACCTATTTGAAGAGTCAAAGTATTAAACTGCACAGAAACATGGAACCGTTTAGGTTGGAAAAGACCTTTAAGATCACTGAGTCCAACCATAAACCCACCACAGCCAAGTCCACCACTAAACCATGTCCCTAAGGGCCACGTCTACACAGCCTGCAGAATCCTCACATGCTTAATCACCATGAGGAAAGATGATCCTGCTAGAAATATTCAAAAACAGGAAAAGAGGTGGATACAAAACCATTTACTATAGAAAAAGGAAGAAAATATGATCACGTTTTAATGAAAAAAGCAAATACAAATTTCAAAACTCAATGTGAAAAAAAGCTGTGCAAGTCTATTGTTGGTCTGCTCTTATTCAGACAAGAGAAGCACTTCCTAGACATAAAGGACAACTTATTTTATCCAAGGCATATTGAATTTCTACAGTAGTGCTCTTGTTCCCCAGAATGCAAACACTGTAACCAGGCTGGCCAGCTCTGGGTGGAGATGCTGCAGAGCTTGAAGCAGGGCTTTTCCTCATCACCAAGAGTGTAAAGAGTATGTAGTTCTATTTTTAAATAAAGTTCAATAAAATATGGTTCTACTGGTTTTGTAGCCGTGAGGATTTAAGGATGATGCGAGATAAGGTTTGTAGACAGTGTGTTAAGACATTTAATATAGGAGTAAAGCAAGGGCACTCCAAAAAGAAAAGAGGGTAAATAAGAGAGACAATAGGATTTACTAAAGAGAGAAGGTAAAAACCAAGGAAATACTATTAAATCTGAGTGAAAACAAGAATATACACCAAGCTGTTAACTCCTTTTCTTCAGTCTGGAAAAGAAGATAAAAACAGCGGCTAAAAGTAATAATCTCAGGAAGGCAGATGGTACATGGAGAATACAGTGGATCTTCATAAGAGATTGTCTGACTGATTTTTGAATGAAAGACAAGCAGTGTGTGAGATATGGCTGAATAGGGTGTCCTGGACTAACACAGTGGGACTACAGAAGCTTTGGTGCAGTGTAGCAAGAATATGTAGGAACTTATTATGAGAGCAGGGGGGTTAAACCCATTTACAGTACATTCTCTAATCTAGGCGTGAAAACTTTCTTGATTGTCTGAGAGTCTGTGAACTTCCCCTCTCTCATCCAACTAACTAGTATCTTCTGTGTCTACAATCACTTTCATCTCTTTATAATCATGTTGGTGAAAAGTAGCTGCTTTATAATCTGCAGAAGGAAAACAGTTGTATCCTTAGAAGTTCTCACCCCAACAAACACTTTTGTAAGATAACTTCATATATGGTTTCAAGTTCTCCAAACATTATAAAAATAAAGAAATAGTGAACAGATAGGCAGAGAAAGAACACTCAACAACAACCAAAGCATCAGTCTATTATCAACATTATTCTCAAACTGAATCCAAAAACCAGCACTGCACCAACTACTAGGAAGAAAATTAATTCTATCCCAGCTGAAACCAGGGCATTTCTTTTAAAATAACCAAATATCCTTTGTACGAATTCACAGCTTAGATTTTTCCACAATGTATATATATAAGCGAAGAATAATATACAGTCTCACCATGTTATCCCATGATACCCTATTTATGACACTTAAATTGTGGTGGGATTTTTTTCAATATCTGAAAAAAAGAAAAACTCCACACAAACTGAAAATACTACTACAAGTAAGAATTTGTTTGGCAAAACAATCAGCAAAAGAGGTGAGAACATGTTAATACCAAAACACATAATTAAAAATTAACAAATATTTGCCTTACATTTATAGTTTTTGTTCTCAACACCAGGAACTACTATTAAAATTAGGCTCCTCTTCAAAAACAAAAAAACCTCTTCAGTAAAACCATCCTGGATAATGAATTCCTGCCTATTACAAAAGATTACTGATGAGTCATTAACTAATCAATATTAACATACTCCCAAATTGGAAATAAGTGTCTGCAGATACATATGCTCCCTCCAGGCCTGTAAATTTACTTACTTTTATTCAAGAATAACAGAAGCAGCCAGAGCATTCATCAGGTTTACATAGCTATTCCCAGACATATCTCTGCATGCTTTTGACTTTCAGTTCCTTAATTGTGTATTTAAGAAGCTGGGAAATGTGAGATTAGCGAAGTCTTCCAATAAACATCCTTCTCCTCTACTGTTCACTGACCCTGTGTTTGTTAGGTACTCTCCAGAATATTTACTTGCAGATTTCCTCAACTTTTATTATTTTGAGCTGCTTATTTAATGCTTTATTATTTTGAGAGTATTAAGCACATGCAGGATATATTTTCGTAAGGTACACACACAGAAATAAAATGCAATTACTGCCCATTTCCATCCCTGCTGCTTTTCAGTTCTGGTATAATCATGTTAGGGGCTATTGTGAAAATGAAGCATCAAAACTAGCTATTTAAAATTTTTTTTGACAAAGCTTTCGTTGCTGTTGTTGTTTTGTTTGTGCTTGTTTATGGTTTTTAATTTAATTCCTAAGATAAACCCACAATTACTTCTGTTTGCACTAGCACTGCTTTTGGCAGCTCAGCTGTCTCTCAAAAGATTGAGATTACTGCTTTGAATTAACACATCTAAGACTTCTGCATCTTGAAAGTGTGACCTGACTTAATAGTGAGAGAGAGGGACAAAAGATAACCTGTATATGGGGTTCCTGCATGCACAACAGAAATTATATAAAACAGTGACTATATTTAGTAACTGTATTACCTCTGGGAATTTAAAAATCAGTAAGTAAATAAAATTTAATCTCAAGTTTAGTCCAAGCTAATACAAAAAAGCCTTTCCTGGGTAATCACATAAAATTTCTGGTCTCATTTCAGCTATACTGAATTTCCAATTTCCCCCACATCAAATCCAGACTTTTTGGAAGCCTATTCCAAAAGTTTCATTTACATAGATTTTTATTTTTTTTTTAATAAAACAAAAGCCAGTTCTGTTTCCAATTATACCTATGAAAAATCAGTAATTTCTTACCTGCAAGTTTAATTTCTCCAAATCCAGAAAATGCCAGTCCAGTTGGCAATTTGCCCTCCTACCAGCAGATGAAGACAGGAAATAAACCAAACAGACTAATTCCCTAAGAAAGGGAATTACATCAGATGAGTGTTCCAGTTCAAGAACTACCTGAGTAGTGAAAAGTAAAAGTGAAAATAAAAGCTTAAAAAAAATAAAAACATTTGAATAAGAACAAGCTTTAAAAACCTTTATTTAGGATAGGAAATATGGAATGCAAACGCAAATTGACAGCATACATGAATATAACTAAAATCTGTAAAAGCAACTCCAAAATAAAAAGGAAACTCCCAAGCTGTCAGTACTGTAGCACAGCAGTGAGCTGTCTGGACTGGTATGTCATTGGACTTTGAGAAATTAGATCAGCAGGTATGAAAACGAGTTACTTACCAGTAGATTTTGATGTTGCAATATATCATCTCTCTCAGATTTGTGCCCTCTGCACTGACGCACTATTCCCCAAACTAGATACCAGAGCAGTTAGATCCCAGCAGACTTTCTAAAGGCAGTAGCTGCAGTGAAAAAAGCAGGAATGTCCTACCACAGCACATTTTCTTACTCTGACTGACCAACAGATCTTTGTGTGTCACAGCAATGGCACTACCTGTGCGACAGAACAGATACCCTTAAAGCTTCTTCAGCATTTTTTTAAGTCCTCCTTTACTGATTGTCTCTTAGAGGGATCTTGAACCATATCCTCCAGTAACAACATTAGTTATTAATTTTATACAACCTTCGATTTTCTTGACCTTTGGATAACATGAGTAAGCTTATACTATCAGAAATACTGGCAGCTGGACTCCTGAGTTCTAGTCTAACTGCAGTGGAGGCTTTGTTTCTGAACACAGACAGCCAGAATGGATCAAATCATACCATCATACGTTAACTTTGCAGATGCTCACTAAATAGCACTGCAGCATGTGACTGACACTCTTCATGTCCTTGGACAAACAACTAGGTCTGATTCTCTGGAGGATGGTAATAGGCACAACATAACCAGTTTTCCCAGATAGTAGGCCTTGACAGAAAACAAGAATACTGAACTTGATCAGCAACCAAACTACTGAGGAAGTGAAGAGCAGATTTAAAGACAATTCTTCAACTATCAGATTATCTCTGCTGGGAAACGGAGGACTCTTACCAAACACGCTCTTTTTTTGACAGATTGTCTAATTTGCCTTCTGTAAATATCCTCTCAAACTCAGCTTGTCATTTAAGGATTTTTTTCCCTTATGTCAGTGATGTAAATACAAAATTTCTCTTTATAGCTGAATTCCTTTTAAAAAAAACATTTCTACAAGGGTGTGGGGAAAAAAAATAAATCGAGATCTTCCTTCTTAACAGATCAGGAAAATTTCTTTAAAACCACTGGTATTCTCAATAACTTTTTTGCCTTTTTAACATGATTCCTTTGAATTCAGTAAAAACAGGAGAAACAACTGCAGAATGGTTGAGTAACTTTGGGTTGACAGAATAACCACTTTTTCTTTAAAATTCCACTATCATATTAAGCCTGCAAGAGTCTCAGGAGAGATATGCAACAGTGTAATTGGAAGATTAATCTTCTACATACATAGATAAGTATTTGCCAAAACTAGCATTTAAGCTCTTTCAGAATGCCATGGTTTTAATTACAAACAAATATTAAAATATTACTAGCAAGCCATGAGTAATGTAAGTTCTTCCTGGCAGTTGAATGTGAATTAACAGAGCTGCCAAACTATGCGAACAGTAAGACAGAGCTTCAAAAACTTAAGACAATTGCAGAATAAAAGAAGAGGAGGGCAAAAGTCTGATCCAAGGGCAAAGTAGAGAAAAAAAAATGCAAACAACAATCCACAGAGAGTAGCGAACAGTAGAAATGGAGACATGGGAAGGGATAACTGGGGGCAAATAAAATCTTTGCCAATGTAATTTGAGTTATAATTTGGATAACAACATAATGAAAAATTACAATCATAAGCAGTTGCATAAGAACATCTGATGACCAACAGAAAAAACTCCTGTGTGTACCTCAACCACTTGCTAGCCAGAACAGGACGGCAGCTAATAAAAGCTTCTTGCTCAAGAATCAGGTAGCACACTGATTGTATTTTCTTGGTTATAATTTCGGATATTTCACTTTATCTATTTAATGCCTTTCCAGAACTCATTTAAACTGTGTTTTATTTTAACTAAATTTTAAAGAAATACAAGACACAAAGCTGTAGCCTTAAAACTGGAAAAACAAGTTGTAACCTAAATTTACAAATATCATCCATAATTTTAAAAAAACTCAAATATTTTTGCAATTGTGTGTGTGCACGCACACTGATCTGTAACTCACCTTTCTTTTGAACAAACTATTTGTACTTTAGAGAAACTTATAATTTTGTTTTGAAAGTATAAGAAAGATTTGCTAATCTTTTTTTACTGGATGAAACTTAATTCCTGATCTATTTAAACCAATAAATCTAGTAAAATAAATCTGAAGTTTAGGATAATTTAAATATCAATTTCTTTTGTCTGAAGAATCACAAAGATATTCCTTCAGTATACCAATGATAAAGTAATATGTCTGCAAATACAGAACTAGCCTCTCCTCCCCATTCTCACTTGGCACTGTTCTTCTACCCTTAAAAAAATGGTGCTACTTTTTACTATTTATCATTTACAGCTCGTTTAGTTTGGTATTGAACTTCATGTAACTTGCATTAAATACATTAGAAGAATGTAAAAATTAACTTTTGTTCAACTTTTCTCATTTATGTATAAGCAACATGAAATACTTGCTTTTACCATCATTGTCTTCTGGAATACAGAAGCAAACAGTAAATGAATATGAAGGTTAAGAAATTAAGCACAAAACCCTGTGACTCTCAGAAGCAAATGGTAATGCAAGGTTATTTATCTAAACAGATAAAGCACAAAGAGATAAATTCAGGCTCTGTGACTGCAATCCAGCAGTTAACAATTATGCACCATGACTGACTTACCATAATTTTTACCTGTTTTTTTCTAATCCCTCCATTTGCAGCACCAAGTTATTCAAACTCTTTTATGAAAACAAAGCCTCAGGTTCACCTGAGGTTCCGGACATGAGCTAATTCTCTTTGTGGAATTAGAAGAGGAAGACATTGATGTTTGCAGTATTACTATGCAAAGTAATAGTAATATTACCAAAGCAAGTATTCTTTTTCTGCCACAGTTCAGGTAAGCTCAGGTATATTAACAGAGGAAGAAACTCAAAATTCACATAATATGCTTTCCTACTGTGAGTGCACATCATTTGCAACTGCATTGCACTGAGGCCTTCGGAGGCTCAGTGCTTGTCATTATTATTATTTTGAAAGGCCTTACTTTCCCCTGTTCCCAATCTTATAATTCTACATCGGATGAATATTCTGGAATCTGGAATGCATGAAGTGCTAATGTCCAAGTAACTTATTTAAAGCTTTCTTGCTTGCTTCTTCTATGCAATGCCTTTATCCATAGAAGTAAAGCTATGGGAGAAGAGAGAAAAGATGCCACTATGAAAACAGATTTTAGCATTACAGATTAGAGACTCCTAGAAGGGGCCTCTGCCATGCTAATGTCATTAAGTATGCAAACTGGTGAAAGTCCCTATGGGTCTCTAACCCACCAAGGGGAGTGCAGAGGAGAAGGGAGCAGAAGACAGACTCCTTACAAAGATTAGTATTTTTCATTTTGGAGTCAGAAAACATTTTGCTGTAAATATACCAACACATCTTATCCTTGAAGACACTGATAGCTTCCAAAGCTTTAAACTCTTTTAGAATGTTAAGGTTTATTTTAATATAAACCGTTTAACCACCCCTTTTTAACAGTTTGGAATGAGATATCAAAATATGAGGGTTTAAAAATAAATGCCTCCCTATCTACTGCATCCTATAGAGTAAGCCCTTTCCTTAAGGCTGCTATCAACCCAGAAACTTTTGGCTTCCTCTTGTGCAATAAACCCATGTGGGTTCTAAGAATAGAATCATCATGTTGGAGGCTTGATTGCAAATTGTTTAATTCCGCATAGTTCTGTACCTTGCACTGGATGTTCCGCTCTGAATTGCGGGAGTCTCTCTGTCTATGTCCTACGCCCAGCTGAACTTTTCCTACTTATATTTGCAAAAAAGGAAACATCCATGTCTTCTTGGGTTTCCACCTAACTAAAAACAGAACTTCCCTTCTTGCTGTCAACTCACACCCTTGTAAAACAGAATGGAATTACAATATTGCAGCAAACTTCAAATAAAAATTACATAAAACAAAATGCAAAACACTGCCTAAACAAAGGTTTTAACATCTCTGAGAATATGTAGTATCTTTTCTATGCTGCAAAAAACCCCAAAAACAAACAAACAAAAAAAACCAAACCAAAACAAAAAACCAAACCAAACCAAAACACCAAAAAAACCCCACCCCAACAATAAAAAAACCACAGACAAATTGAAAAATGAAGGACCTGAAAATCGACCTGACTGCAATACTAAGGATTTCAAACTGCTGCTCAAACTTGAGGGAGAAGCAGAGGACAGACAGGAAGCATTAGAAATAAAAGCATGGCTAATGTGAATTAGGGTTTGATAGCAGGATCCATGAAAGCTTTAAAAGGAAAGGATTAGCATTCTCAGTTTTCACATTCTAGGAAAGAAATTTGCCAAGATCAAAGATTAAAATTTAATCCTCAAGTTCCCTTCAGTAAGGCAATAAAGCAGCTGCAACAAATTGGATTTACTGTACTTAAGCAGTTGAGGAATTCAGTTTCTTTAAAAAAAGAAAATGTCTTAAAAGAGAACTATCTGAAATGAAAGCAAGAGGGCTAAAAAATTGATCCAGCTTTCCTATTTCTCCAGGTGATTTAGGTTTTGAGCTAGGATTAAAAGCCAGGCAACCCACATTAAAGTTTTACTCACAAGAAAACACAAAACCAGCTAAATTTCAAAGCCTTTGCTCAGACCTTTTGCTTCCATTTCCTTGGAGAAGCTTTTCTCTGCTTTGTCCCTCACAGCATAGCTCTAGCCTACATCTTCTACAGCTTTGTGCCTTCCTCTCTGACCCTCCCCTGCCTGCTTGTGGGCAGAGTACTGTGGCAGCGTTCTGCAGACTCCAGAGCATTTACAAATAGCATCTTGACCAAGTGAGGACAAGCAGAGATACTATTTTCATAAGCAAGGTTTTAAACAAATGGGGCATGACCAGTCATTGAAAAGAAATCATCTTTGCTACAGAGAATATAGTATATCTTCCTTTACACAGTCCAGAAGAGATCTGGTAGGACACAGTGTGTTTGAAACAGAGAAGCTAACTTTGCCTGGAGTTAAACATGTATGAATTTACTCTGCATGCTGCTCACAGAACTAGAGTGCTGCGTTCAGGAGCTGCTGAGAATGAGCTGATGGACTTTTCTGAAAGGCAAGGAGCTCCATGCAGTGCTAACATAGGGAAAAAAAAAGGTGTGTGGACAGAGTACTCCAGCAGTCAATGCCTGGAAAAAGAGGAAAGCGTGACAGGCTGTGCACACCTCAGGTGGGAAGGCATACACAGCACATTGACTGCAATTAAAGAGTATCACTGAAAAAACCCAGCTTCTCAGGGTTGCAGGTACACTGTCATTTCCTGTCTGTAAAATACATCTGTATTATCCAGATAGAAACTGCAGTATTGTTAGACATTAAAATATTAAGAATTATTAATATAATAAAATGTTAAGCTATATTAAGACATTAAGAATGGAGTACAAGCACTGTTTGGATGTTGAAAAGGCTAATTCTGAAGTAACAGCCAGACAAATTAAACCTATTTTTAAGATTTGACAACACATAAAAAACCTCCTAGTTACACAATCAAGCTTGATTCAATATAAGATGTGGGTGTCCCTACAATTTAATTTGATCCTTATCTGTGCCTTAACCAGTGACAGAATTCCAAACACGGAAGACTGACTTTTTTTCCCCCTAACTTTCCTTCCCTCCACAAAACACCAGAACAAGATGGAGATATAGGAAGAAACAGCAGAGGGAGATAAAAACCAGAGTAGTATAAAACATAGCACAGTCATTGAATTTTCAAAATAAATTTCACACCAGCTGGCACAAAGGGGCTGTACCATCTTACACCAGGCACACCAGCCTGAAAACCTGAAGAAATTCTTTAGGAGGAAACCTTTGTTGGTAAACATTACACAAATCACTGTTTTCATTTCAGCAAAAACCACAGCAGAAGAAAAAGATTTTAAAGCATTTTGAGAGTTTTTCTGCTTTGCATACAATGCTTTACTTTCTCCTTTCACTTTGTTTAAAAAGATGTTTTGTGTTAAAGTGACCAGCTTTTATAACATCAGTAAGTCAATAGGCAGGAGATGAGTCCTTCAGGAAATTGATGTAATCTCTCTTGTAATCATACATCAATATTTAACATATATGAATATCAATTTCAGATGTAGAATCTGAACTTTAAAGTAACAAATATCAGCAGAGTTTGTTGTAACACAGGTAGTGTTAGTCAAAAGAAAGACTAAGAATCACCCTAAGGTGGAAAAAAAGCCTGGTTAAGGTGAGCTAAAGAGTTTTAATGCAAGGGTATTGTGGGGCAATGGTTCCAGATTTTGCCCAGTCACATCTTTGATTGAGCTGATTAGTCCTTCAAGGCAGTGGTCTCCAAAGTGAGATACTCAAGATAATCCTTTGCAGTACTGGCAAAAACCCTTTTTGTACTGTTAATAAATTTTTAAAAATATAACATTTTGTTTATTTCATCTTTATCTTATACTTTTCAATTTCTATTTTTGTATGTTTAAGAATGTAAATAATAGCACAATAGTACATTTAAATAATTTATAAATAAATATGGTGGGGGTTGCTTAAAATTTTTTTACTGATAGGGTGCACGATCAAAAGTCTCTCTGCTTCAAGAGACATTCAACATTTCTTTGCAGAAAACAGAGGAGGAAGGAATGTCTGCCTCTGTACATTTTGAATACTCCAGGATGCAGTTCCTTGATGATCTGGGATCCCTCTCCCATCAAAATACAATTCTGTAATTTGAATGTTATAGAATTCAAACTGTTTTCTTCATCTAGACATGCCATGGATGACAGACTTCTCTTGGCTGTCCTCCTGTGAGCTGTTATTTTTAAGCGCTTTAAGGCCTTTAGAACTGACTCACCCTCACTGTAAAAATACCCTATTCTTATAGGAGACTGGAGTGAAAAGCACTGTTCTGTCATGTTCAACTACAACAAGTCCTAGAAAAAAACACATGAAGTGATGACATCTGAAGAAAGCAAATGAAGGCCCTGAGTGGCTCATCATTATTACCATTCACACAACTGATGCCTCCTGAACACTGATGAGCTGGGGGCATCAGCCACCTCTCCAGGAAGCCTGTTCCAGTGTTTGACCTCCCCTCCCATGCGTAAAATGATGTTTCCCAGTGTCCAGTCTGAACCTCTTCCTGATAAGCTGTGCATTAGCTTAAATGTGTTCAACTGATGATCAGGTTGTCTATTACAGACTCACTTTTCTAACTTGATTTGCTGTCAGACACCTGCCAACAAAGTAAGAGGTCCAATCTCCAGATCGGTGGGCATATTGCTAAGAAATTCAACTAAGCTGAGAGACACAAAAAATGTTACTCTTTTGTGAATAACTAGTTGATAGATTTTCAGCTTCACCATTTTCTAGATATTGGTATCCATGAGATCTATAAAATGCCTTTTAACTAAATTGGAAACTATGTTGTTCATTGTAGTTTGAATATTCAAGTGTGTGAGACAAAGTTAAGAATACTGAAAATTGTAGAACATGAAGCATAGCAGCTGTAAAAGAAAAATTCCTTCCAAATTTTTCTGACCTCCTATCCCCATATTTATTTCATGCATTTTAGCAAACCCCTTTAGTAAAAGTGCATAAAGAGAAGTTTCTCTGTAGGAAATCTATTTTTTAACATGAAGGCCTTGTTGATCTGTTGATCCTGGGTTAACTGGTTTCCAGGTCAGCACCAGTAACAGCCTATACTGTCAAAAAAGTCAAATCTCTATTCCTTACCTCACTTTTTTTTTTTTT
>VZTJ01005842.1:1909455-1940238 GCA_013397795.1 Orthonyx spaldingii
TTTTTTGGGAGGGAGGGCAGAAATAGATATAGACTCAGATTCTGCCAAGTCCACTGACAATGTACATAAAACAGTTCGCTCTGCATGCCTGTGAAATACCACTTTGGAAACCCCAACAAAACCTTACTCAACAAAAGTTTGAAGTCATAGACCTTGCTACCTTAAGAACAGCAGCCAGTAGAAGAGAAGAGCATCATTAAAAAGAAAGTATAGAATGTTTATTTATAATAGTTTAAATTACACAGTAAACAATCCTAAACCAGATCTCCAAGTGTTTTACAAACAGCAATGCAGTATGCCTTGGGCAGAATTACAGTCCCAAACTTGCTCTTATCTGCTGATGAAGAACTCAAACAGATCACAGCATACATTCACTGCTTCAAAATGCTAGTAATGGCAGGGGAGCGAACCACTAAGTTTTGGTGGTACTTTAACATCATTCTAAAAGGGTTGGACCATAAAAAGCAATTGGCCAAAACTCATGCCTCATTACAGACACATTACTGATACAACACATTCTGCTGCCAGGTCAGAATAAAAAAAAAAACCCGACACAAATACCAAACAGGATTAAAATAAGATAATTATGACTGGCATTGATCATTAGAAACCTGCTAGGAATATTTCTTCCCGTCCCTCACCTGACGGGCACACTACACTCACAGCAATAAAAATGTAAAATGATACCTCTCCAAATATCTAGTGTAGTTCAGACTCCTGACTGCAGTGTCTCACAAACAGATATACAAGATCACGCTGTCAAGATACAACAGAAGTTATTCCACAGTTTGAGCCTTTACATAATAAAGCCATCAAACAAAATCAAACCTGAAAGACTGAGCTCTCCAGAACTGTCTGGCTGCGTATATCTCAGCTAAAATTAAACAGCAGGTATGAACATTCAAAATTTCCAGTATCAGAGTAGGTTTAAATGAGTTCACACCTCCCCTCACCTCCCCCAAATAAGCAGGGATGCCAAAGCAGTATAACATGAACATTAGGCATATCAGTAAGTTCAGAGGAGAACTCAAGAAAGGTATCTCCCAAAAACTTACAGTCAATCAGAGGGAAAAAAAAAAGAAACTTGGAAAAACATCTTATTTTCTTCCTCAACTCTGAATTTGGCCTAAATAAAATGCCAATTCTGTATTTCTGAACATTTTCATAAAATCCATTTCAAGCACTGGCAATAAAATGATCTACCACAACAGAGAGAGCAGCAGAAAAAAAAAAAAAAGCAGCTTTGCTTACAAGCTAGAAGTACTTTACTTCATAGAAAAGATCCTTTTGGATGGTGTCTTTATATATTGATTTTATCATGGATTGTTTGAAAGATCTCAGATGGCTGGTGTGTTACTCCAGGGCTCAGACATTTACAAATTAATCCAGATTTAAGGCAAAATAATTTGTCTTGCATTTGTTATGAAAAGAACATTCAACTGCTTCAGGTGCACCATATGGTAGTTTCATAACAAGAAAATCAGACATCACCAGCTAGCCAGTCCTCCATCTACCTGGGTCTTCAACCATAGAATGGCTTGGGTTGGGAGGGACTTTAAAGATCAGCTCATTCCAAGCCCCCTGCCACGGGCAGGGACACCTTCCACTAGACCAGGTTGCTCAGAGCCCAGCATGGGAATGTCTCTGCAAAAGTAGAGCACCTCCCTACCCAACAGACAGGGCTGAGAGGATAAAGTGTACAATGACCATAAGAAACTCAAATATTTATCATATTAGAAATCACATATGCTATTAAAAAAACAAATAAGCCTTCTACTGTTTTAGCATTTTGCTTTGCATTGAAGAAAGGGTGATAGCAAACTGTTTTGCCAGTTTGAATAGTTTTAGGACTACCAGATGAACTTCTACTGTGCCTGAGCCATTACAAATAAATTAGAATCTAACCAAAGAAAATAATTTTTTTTAATCCTCTCTTGCCTAGGTTTTAAAAAATAGTCTTCAAAAGGAAGCTGTTTTCAATACTTTTAGGGGTAGCCTTAAAACTGGAAGTAATAAAATATAAAGAACATTTTATAAAAATGTGTTAAAATTTTAAGCACGTTTACTGTAAGCTATTTCAGAGCTAAAAAAACCTTAAATATTTAATCTCAGAATTATTCTGTTTTACACTACTGCAGTTTCCAGGGAGTCATTCCCAAACCTAAGACTTGTCAGGAAAAAAAAAAAAAACAAAGCTAAAATACATCAATTTCTTTAAGAAGTTGACTCATTTCCATAGGATCAGAAACTCTACATATTGTATAATTAAATAAGTTAAATAATTTAAGTAATACTGCTCTAGCAATGCTTCTCCACTACGCTAACTTACAGCTGGTCTTGCAGTTCCACAATGATATATTCCAGCTGCTCCTTCTCCATTTTATGGGCTAGATCCATATCTTCAATTCTTTGTAACAGCAGTTTATTCTGTGAGACAGATTCAGACAGATGGTTTTCTCTGAGTCGTACCAATTCTTCAAGATAACCCTGAAAACATAAGTTTTAGAAAACTTTAAAAAACACAGTATCAAAACCACTTTTGGTTAGGCATGTTCATACGATGGACACAATTTTACTTTGAGTTTAATGCAGGTTTTTTAGATTATTTATTTTTAAACAGACCAGTAAATTGACTGTAGATTAATTTGCGATTTCCTAATAGGTAACAGGAAAATCATATATTTATTTATATTCTTGCAGAGTAATAGAAACATGGATGAAAAAATGAGACTGAAATGCCACTGGCATGAAACACTAATTTATCTTCTAAAAACAACTGTCACGAGTACAAGGAAAAGATCAGAATTCTACAACTGAACAGGTGCAAGATGTTAGATAATACACAAGAATAAGACTAGAACAGATCTAGATGGATCTTTATAGTTAATGTAAGAGATCCAGAATTATTATAAATAAAATATCCAATGTTATTCTAAAGTTTTTTTTGAATCACACATTAAAATGACAAAGAAGGTTCCAGCATGTCAGATGTTAGTAACGTCTTAGAAATTGTCAATTAAAACCAGATACAGTAAGTCTATACCACATAAAATTGTACACATTTCTTGAAACCTGTGGAAAAACGTGCAACTGTTTCACAGGTGACCACATTTTTAAAAAGGTATTAAAAACAATGTAGTTTTCATAGACACAGAATGGGTCTGTCTGTTCTCAACTCCTGATGAATTAAGATAACAGGTTCACCTTAGCTGGTAGCAAAATGCTACAAGTGTAATTCATCACCGCAAAGAATGCTAAGGGTTTGAAACATCTCTCATATGAGAGGAAACAGGAGCTGGGATTGCTCAGGTCAGGGCTGAAGAGAAGGGAAGAGGGTAAGGAAAAAGAATCATATCAAAGTGCATCAGTATTTAATGGGAAGGTGTATGCACGACAGAATCAGACTCCTCTCAGTGACAGCCAGTGAAAAGAGGCAATGGGCACAACCTGAAATACAAGCATACAGGAAACTATTCATATATAGGAAAACTTTTCTTTCCTCTTTACTTTCTTCCCTGTTAAATGAACACTGAAATGGGTTGTCCAGACAGGCTGGGTAATGTGCATCCCTGAGATATTCACAGCCTGACTGAAAAAGGTCTTGAGCAACCTGCTCTAATCTACCTTTTTCTGAGCAGGAGAGTTGGACAAGACATCTCCAGAGGTGCCATCTGACCACAACTATTCTGTGATCCTACAGTTAAATATACTTGTATCCCTTGGATATATTTATATTTGACAGGGACTTTTTAGTCTCAGTACAAGTTCCAAGGAATCCTGAGAGCTCTTCAGCATGCCTAGTTCTGCCTCAGCAAGTATTGCTGTTATCTTGATTCCTAAGATATTCCTTGGACTTCTAAGTAGCACTTTGAAAGTACTAAATGATGCATCACACCATAACAAATTTCCTGCCTCTCAAAAACATAACAAAACCCAAACAAACAAAAAAAAAATCAAACCATTTTACAGAAACATTTTAGACATGAAGCACCAGTATCAGAAACATAATCCTATGTACAGTAAATACCTCTGTCTATAATGGATCTCTACATGGAGATGCACATCTCATCAGTAAAAGCATATAAAATTCCAGTATAAACAGTACACAAAAAATTGAGGAGTTTACTATACAAAAGTGAACAGTTCAACCCATTCCAGAACAGGGAAGGGATAACTTTCACATAAATAACAAATGTATAAAGTATGACTCATTGATCTGGACAAGAGACAACTTGGAAAAGACAAACTCATCATATTTCCAGAGTGGCCTGGGGAGAGCAGAAAGGAGACTGTTCCTAACTTTTTAAAAAGCAAGTGCTAGGCACTATGAAATCAAGCTCATAGGAGCCAGATTCAAAAGATAGAATAGGAGGTGGTTTTCACACAACAGATGGTAGATTCACAGAATGCTTTGCCAAAAAAAAAAAATGGTTTGGATGGTAACATTTTGGAATCGAGAGGATATTTGACAAGTATTTGGAAGAGACATTTATCACAGGTTACTACACAGGCAAACCATATCAGCTTCAGGCAGTCCCTCAGCTGATACACATTGACCAAGAGTGTATTAAAAGAAAAGTGGTGCATAATCACGTGCTTTGTGTTTATTCTTCCCTCCACATCTACTTTAGTCAAGTACCCAAGATAGGAGAGTCGGATAACCAAGGAGTCTTGCTCTAAACCATCAGAGTGTAGCTGATCCAATAAAGCAATGTCAGGATTTAGCCTGCTAAAGTAATACCTGACCCTATCCTATTGTTCAAATGGCTCAGAAGAGAGACCTTTATCTTAGCTGCAATCCAATTGCTTGTGACCTGGTAAACACCATTCACATGTGCTATTAATAACTGCAGCACACATACTTACTTGGGAGGCACAGCAGGAATTTATCACTGTTCAGGCAAAATGAATGACAACAGAGCAAAGAAAGGATCCATCACACCCATGTTTATACCTCCAAGATTAAAAAAAGAAGCCACAGCTTCTACATTAGATTGTGAAATCTGATCTCTGAATTTTTGCTATTCTCTTTCCCAACTCATCAAATTCCCTCTTTTCCCTCAAATTAGTGAGCAAAGATGCTGGGATACTCTGAGGATCATAAAATTTAGGACCACTTATATGAAGCTAAACAATATCTAATATATTTTCCTGCCTTTACTTAGATGGGTATGTCACCAGTTGACTGGTGATGAGCTTTGGTTCCACAGCCCCCACACAAAATTGATCTTTTACCTTCTGTTCCAATGCAAGCCGGTACTTCTGTTCTACCCTTTTGCATTTGTTGTACCAACTGTTTTCATCTGTGATGAATGGAGGACCAATGTTCTCTGGAGTACTGCCTTCACTGCCACTACTGCCCAGCGTTCTTAGCTCTTCTTCATCACTGCTGATGCTGTCAGAACTGAAGAATCATATTTATTAGCCATGTCAAAAGCTGTACTAATAAAAATGCAAATTCTGGTTGAAATGGAAGTATCGCATTTCTTAAAAAGCTCTGCAAACCAAAAATAATTGAAATGTTGGGATATGATGGATTACTAACCACAACTTGTATTTCAAGCTTTTGTTTCTATAGCCACCTAAAAAACGGGCAAAAATTTGCTTGTGATCTTAGTCAAGTTAGACAACTGTATGTGGGTGACTCTCCTGAAGTACAAAGGGTAAATACACTACAATACACTACCTAAGGAAGTGATGACCTAACCTTTTCTTCACAAATTCAGGGCAAAGAGTAGTATCTAAAACCAGATTCTGTTTCAAACAAACAAACAAACAAACAACCCCAGAAACACAAAAAAGTAGTTGTCATTACCTTAAATCAAGATAAACTTAAATAACAATGTATTACTATGTTCATAGCAAAGATCATGTGCCTGTTACTTCACAGAATGTATCTTACTACATAGTAAGTAGATTCATTGTTAAAATATCTTCATATCATCCAGAACCAATGCATGCTAGAGAATGCAGACATCTGTCTTGAAGACAAGAATTTATCTTAGTCTAGAGAAGACAGAGGGGATCTCATCAATGCATATAAATATCTCAAACGTGGGTGTCAAAAGGGTGGTGCCAGGCTTTTTCAGTGGTGCCCAGCAACAGGAGGATGAGCAATGGCCATCAACCAAAACATAAGTTACACTTCAACATGAGATAGAACTTCTTTACATTGAGGGTGGCAGAGCACTGGCACAGGGAGGTTGCACAGGGAGGTTGTGGAGTGTCTCTCTCTGAGGACATTCAAAACCAACCTGGACACATTCCTGTGTCACCTGCTCCAGGTGACCCTGTCTTGGCAGGGGCTTGGACTGGATGATCTCCAGAGGTGCCTTCCAATCCTAACAATTCTGTGATTCTGATATATCCCAATACCCATTTGAAAATCTTCCCTTACAACTGTACTTCCCACTACACTAACAGAATTTGCTAATTTTTTTAAAGTAATGATTTCCACAACCCCATGGTCCTGCTATGATACAAACTGAATCACAATTTGTCACTAACATGTAAGCTAGTAAGAACTTCAAGAGAATAACTAGGATGTTTCAAGTTCAGCTCTATATCTTCAAGACCATTCCTAACTGCTTCTCTCATTTTGGCAAACCTAACAACAGAACAAGTATCATTAATTTCCATGCTTTTTGGTGATGCCAAATTGCTACTTGATTTGTTAGCTAGTGAGAATTCCTTTTATTATTAATCATAAGACTGATCAGAGGAGCAAAATGCAGCCACGAAAGTCAGTTTACATACCCACTGGTCATGACATTGTTATGTGTTAATGGCTTATATTGCCTATCTTACATTTACCAGGGTATATATACTTTTTATTTACCAAATAACTACTTTTAATTTTATGGCTACACAGAAAAGGCCTAAGAGAAAGGACAGCTTGGTCTGGTGATCATCGAACGAGATACAGCATTTGCTTCCTGCTGAACTGTAATTCTAAACCAAGGAAACAAAGGCAGCATGACTCACATTTAATGAGTCAGGTAACAATTCCAACAGTCTGAAAGAGAGGGGTAGCTGAGTGTACAGGTTTGTACATGGAGATAAGTATCATTCTGCATATGAAATGAAAAGTAAGAGATCCAATAAAAAGTAAAATTTTTCCAATGAACTAAAATTAAAAAGAGCAGAGTAAAGCTAAAAGGTACCTTTGGGTGAACTTCAAGTACGGTGTATAATCTATGACAGCTGGATAGCTTCCATCCAATCCCTCACCCTTCAGACAAAAACTGATAAAACAGAGAAACAATGATAAGTTTATTATAAGAAAATTAAATGACAGTGACAGTTGAATATTACCAATCTGAAACTTGATTTTTTGGTGCTATAAACCCTAATTTTTAAACAGTCGCTTTTATTGTGAAAAATACAGAGACGGCAAGAGAATAACAGGAAAGTTAACTGAAGCAGCAGAAACAGAAGAATTATGGACGAGCTTGAAATTTTCCACATTTAACATCATTTAAAGGGTTTGCAGAGTGTTTACATAACCATTCTACTAAGTAAAATATTTCAGGGTCTCGTTTCAGACACTCACAGGTGCTGGACTGCAGGAAGCTGAGGAACTTAAATAAACTTATCTTTTGGAAAATGTTCTTAAGTGGCTGTAGCTTTATAAAGCTTTCATTTACACTGTATTTTTTTTTTTTTTTGTACTGGATATAAATTATTGCATTTCAACCATGTTTAATTATCACAGAAGTGACAAAGCTACCATGCTTCCATAAGGCTCATATTCCTCACTCCTCTTATCTCTGTTATTGATAAACAGATTCTACTAAGTCACAGCTTTTGCTAACTGAATTGCAAAGTGCTATTTTTGACAATGCAGTAACTTAAGTGCTATTTGGGAAGTACATCTAAAAGGTTGTTGGGTTTTTTTTCCCCACAGAAAAGAAAAACAAACAAAACAAAAAAGCACCCCTGCAAGACCACAATTACCATATTGCTGTGAGAGGAGAAATAAAAAATCAGATTATGTTCTCCCACAAGCTCTCTCATCTCCAGCCCAAAGTCTTATTTACAGTTCCACAAAGATAAGCTAGTCAACATTTATAAGAGACACTGAACTGAAAAAATTTTCACATATAACATGCAAAGAATGGCTACGGCTTCTCAGCCATTCAAATCACCATACTATGAAGGCTCTGCTCAGTGTTGCCAAGCAATAGGACAAGAGGCAAAGCGCAGAAACTGATGCACAGGATGTTCCACATGAATATGAGCAAGAACTTCTCTACTGACCAAGCACTGGAACAGATTGTCCACAGAGGTTGTGGAGTCCTTCACTGGAGATATTAAAACACCATCTGGACACAAGCCTGTGCCATGTGCTCTAGGAAAACCCTGCTTGAGCAGGGAGGTTGGATCAGGGCAATCCACTGTGGTCCCTCCCAACCTGAAACATTCTGTGATATGTGGCACAATAAAAACGCTCCTGTAGTACTAAGTTCCCCTTTTGCACAGAAAATTCCTAGATTCTTAAAAGCTGCATTGGCAAACCTTAAATGTCTTCAAGACCCAATCATTACTCTGAATACCATTAACAGACACCTTATATTAGAAATCAGAGGACAAAGAAAGAACAACTACAGTCATACAATTAAGCTCTCATACCCTAGTATGTACCACCGAGGCTTGTGAGATAAACACAGTCAATTGATGTTTATTTATGAGAGGATTTACATAGTGCAGACCTAATCTTGCAATGCTTGCTCATGTATAGCTGTAGTCCTTCCATGTATAGGGCTAATACAGAAGCAGTTTAATTTCAGATTATGTAAAGCTTAAACTAATAAAATGTGGTAAGATTTGAATTTTGCTGTACACAAGGCTAGCACTCTTATCATCCTGCAGCACACTTCTGTTCTTCCAGAGCAGATGTTGAGGATGCAGTTAAGCCAATCTAATGACAAAATGCTGGAAAAATAAGCTATCCTGTGTTTTCAACCTCTCCCTCCCCATTTTTTCCATTTTTTTTTCATGCAAACATGACATTCCCCTCCTTACAGTGGTATTGGCACTTATCTGACTCCATGATGGTTCAGCAGCCATCAAGACCTGCATTTTTAGGTTGTTTTCAGTTTTTTTTCTTTTCCCCACCCAGTCGCAGTTCCACAGGCAGCTGAACTAAATGCTCTTTACCACCAGAAAGGGAAAACATTGCTCATTCCTATTTGTTCCTTTTCTTCTCTAATAGTTATTCTCCCATCATCACTGCCACTAATAGGATGTGTGTGTGAACCAAACCAGCTAAAAACAGAACTATCCAGTCTTCTTACTGGGTATGTTTTTTCATTCCTTAACAATTTAAGCTGGCTCATAGAAGGGTCCAACAAGCCTGGCATAGAGGCACATAAACAGGAGTAAATCTCCAAAGGGCCTTTTGGCAATGGTCAATCACTCAGTGCTTCCAGTGAGGCTACTGTTCTGTTTTCTGCCAGTTCACCTCCTATACTGGTTTGTGACAAGCACTAATGCTACTGCAAGATAAATACTAACAGTGAACTGACAGAAGAATGGAGAACAGCATTACCAGTCCCCTTTTTCTTGTGCTGGATTATGAAACTCTCTGCCAGTGGCTCTGCCTGAGGCTAAATTGGCCCAACCAGGCATATTAACAAAGTCTTGCACCAGCCAAGTTCAATTTTTTTATAGGAACTGTAATCTTTATCAATGGGGCTTTTTTAACATATACTCACATATAGACACACCATGTTGGGTTTTTTTATTATGTAGAGTGTGTTTGCACCTTCGTTACCTCAAAACACAGAATGAATCATATAGAAAAGCCCACAAAAACCTGGCTAGAAATTGCAAAGGTCAATTAGCATAAGCAGTTCAGCTGCAGTTAATTATAACACAAATTGATATTAAATGGTCATTTGTAGGTTAAGTTTTTAAAATTTAGAAGTGATAGAGTTAAAGATTACCTTCCACATAGGCAGTTACAATGCGGTCCTCGAGTACCAGGGCATAACCAAGTACTTAATCGTAATCGAACATTGTTAAAAATAACTTTAAAAGATTACACATCTATAAGCCATATTTAATAGGTTTGAAATATCTTCTGCAATTATACTTCTGTTTGCTTTTAGGATTTTGATACCTGAAAAAACTACCATGTAATCATGCAGTTATATAAAAGACAGCATAACTTTGTTCTTATCCAGAAGAGCCATTCAAGATCTCTCTCCTTCCCTCTTCTCCACCTCAACCTAAGTTTTTTCTCTCCAAGTATCACGGGAATTTAAGAATGTTTTCCATAATACATTGTTTTATACGTAGTTTTCCTAAGCATTCTATTACAAAGCATGCAAATACAGTACCTGAAATCAATTGCATTGAGTCCCAACAGCATACCAGCAAGCATATTTGCTTCTTCACCGAGAACAATTGCTCCATCTTCATAAAACCTCCTTCAATAAAAAAGAAATTAGTTCAGCTAATACCATTTTCTCTCAACTAATAATGTTTCTCATATTTAACAGAAAACTGAAGAAATTCAGTTTAAATAAATATAACTCGTGAACCCCAGAGGCATTAATATTTCATTTCAAATAAAGGAAACTAATAGACTGTATAGCACAAAACACCACAGTCTTAAAGCACATAAGAATTTACACATAAGCAAAAAGATTTTTCATCAGTCCTACGAAATAGTAGAACAGAATGGATAAAATGCAAAGAAAATTGTGAAGGTATGTTACACTTTAAAAGGAAGAAATTGTGTCATGTACATAAAGAAATAATAATTTTATCACATGAAAAGATGTTCTCTGTCACAATTGTACTTGTAGGTTCTTCTAAAGTTCAACATTCAATTTTCATTCTTAGTAGTTGATCATTTAAAAAATATATTTTCACAAATCAGCTATTTTTCAGGTAATTTACCTTTTCTTAAAATAGTGCATGCTGGGAAGATGCATGCTGAAAGGTCATCAGAATTCACCTGAGAATTACATGTGGCAAGAGGGAAACCAAGAGGTGTTCAGTACCAAAGGCAAGGTTGAAATGTCACTTACTAAGAACTGAGATGCACAGTTCACCTTTACATTCTAACGGATGAGTGCAAGAAGGCACCAGATTTCTGGGTAAAACCTGTATTTCAAACAAATACCAGCAATACTGCCCTACCAAAAGCTCCATCTGTTTTAAGAATTGCATGAAAGCTTCCGGATGGTTCAGAGAGAGCTCCAGTTGGCTGCATGGTGAACATCCAGAAAAGACATGTTTTGAGGCACAGCTCCAGAAACTGAACTGTGTTATAATGCATGCTGTGAGAAGTCCCACTTTTGCAGTTCTGTAACAGACATCCATTTGCTATAAGGAGACGAGTTGTCCAAGATCTTGGATATTCTCAGTGGAAGGAAGAAATCTGCAAGACTTCCTCTCAGAAGACAGAGATTATAGTCCTGATACTGAGCCTAGGGAGTACAAATTCAGCTCTCTACTCTCTAACTTCAGGAAGGGCACTACGAGGCTAAACCAGCCACTGGCTGAGTCAGAGCACTGAGTGAGATGGACTCCACAGTCTGATTCAGCACAGTAACTCTTTATTTGTGAACAAACAGCAGTGCCCCCAATACATGCAGATCACCAGCCATTTCACTGGCATTTGTAAAATCACTGCCAGGTACCAATCTGCATTTTGTTCTTGTAAAATAGTGCCTAGGAAGAAATCACGCAAAAAGGACAGGGCACACCTTCAACGGTGAGATGCAGAAGTTAGCCTGGCAGTTCCAGTGTTAAAAGACAGCTGCAGTAATCCATCCAAACCAAGATTCCCCTTGAAAAACCCACAAATCTTCATTCAGTGCTATGTACTTGACACCTCACAACACAACAGTCTGCTATTATTTAAGAGTTTGACCAATTCATTAGAAAAATAATTCTGTGCCCATGCTTAATCCAACCCCTCTTCCAAGTGTTATATGCACATCCAGCACTAAGAATGTGCTGTTTCATTAAAGTACTAACTCCAGGCACCTAAACACAACAGTGAGGTTTAAAAAGAGCTATCAGCGTGATCAATAATCTCGTATTCTACATACACATGTGTAACACAAGAAATTTATAGTTTATACAAATAATTATTAAATATGTATACAGTAAAATATATTATTTTAAATGCTAAATAAATAATGCAAAGCATCATCCAAAAAATCAGGGCACTTATTAGGTATCTGAAATCCCACATGGGAAAAGAAAACATGTCCATTGTTGCTAGTGGCTTTGAAATCAATACAACTGAAAGCTGAAAGTGTAATGTTTATTTCCATTAGATGTATTTAAAATATTACTTCAAAAGAAACTTTGCACTTACTATGTTTGGAATGCAAGAGAGGTTGTTTCCAAAAGCTATACCACTGAAAGAACATTCAAATATATTAAACATTAACATGTTCAAATAAATGAATTTGAAACTGCTAATCAAACAAGACCATTGTTATGTACTAACAAACTACACTACCAAAACAGGGACAAAGAAAGTACTACTTTACTGCATAATTTGTGACCCTACTCTTCCTCATCTTCCCGTCAAAAATCCATGTGACTTTTCAGTTTGAGGCAGCATGATTAAATCTTTTCCATATTTTCTTTGTTTATGTGCTTCTTGTCTACTAAGAATGCAAGCAAATCCAAGTAAAATAAGGCAACAGGTTTTGAAACGGCAATGAAATGGGATGTTTACCTAGTTGTGTTTCAAAGTCAGCTTAATACTGGCAAAATAAATGGAGATCTCTGGACAAATAGTATTAAAAGAAATAATATTCTAAATGAACAGAAGTCCTTCCAGAAAAATTCTTATTGTTTTAATAGTCCATTCATTATGTCTAAACTTTTAGAGTTCAACATAAAGTACATGTTACAGATTCACTTGTATTCAGGTGACTTCTGTAAGACATACTCACTGTGAGATAAAATATCATATAATAATTTCATTATCTAAAACCAGTCCAAAACTGCCAGAATATTTTCCGTCACAAAGCATATTCTCACCCCTGTTTTTATCATTAGAAGTTACAACAAAAATCTGATACACATCTTTCTTATTATATCAAGAATCCTAGCTATGCCTGATCACTAATTCTGCTATTCTGTATTTCTCAAGAGGTTCCTGCAATTCTGTCCCTTTTTTCTTCAGAAAAAGTTACTATAAAAATTATTTTTACTGATCCTTAGGCTTTCTATCAACCTAATTTTGAAAGGACTACTACATCTATCCTTACCACACCACAATTTCAGATTTAGTTCCTACTTTAGAGAGGTTTTTTTTCCTTCTGACTTTTCAAGAATTCAAGACTTATTTCCACATTATTAAATCACAGAAAGATTTTCTATTTTGCAGTTTTACCCCATGCTAAAACCAAATTGATACCAATTCTAGATATCTCTTACTAGGTTACAGGTCTTTTATTAATGCCATCCTTTACTATACAAATCAAGTGCACCATGCACTTCTAAACCTAAGTCTCTCACTTAACATTTACTAAAATATTGCAAAAAAAAAAAAAAAATATCTTATAGACCTGGTTGTTTTGAAGTCTCTCAGAGCTGTCGAAATGTATTCAGATAAATGTTTTTCCATAAGTGCTACTCTGATCCATGCTCGACCCTGCAAGACAAAACAGATATCAAATATTTAAGCATTATAGAAACAGTTTTATAATCTGAAAACTAATACAATTGGTTTACCTGAGTAAATGACTGATTAACAAAACTACCACTAAACAGAAACCGTTGCTAGGACGTACTTCATTATAGCAATAATGAAAATAGAAAATGCATTCTTACAAGGACACAAAGTTTATTGTGAAATAATTTTACCCAAAATTTTAAGGAGGGGGCAGAGGAATTTTTCTTTAATTATGTGCACCAGCCTTTTGAAATGCTCATGTATGTGAGAGGCATCAGATCAGGGCAGAAAGCTTTTCACTTTAAAGTTAATGGTATTGGAAGCATCCACTTGGTTCCACTGTAAAGCAGCAGTAACTTGCTTTCAAAATGATTCTCTCTGTCCATTCAAATATTTGTGGGATTTATACAAAAAAATGACTTGTGCAATATTTTTTCCCCTCAGTAACAACATCATTATAGATGGTGCACATAAAATACAAACATGAAATCAAATCCAAGAGGCCTAAATCTTGTAGAGTCCAAAAGCAAAACTTCACTCAAACAGTTCCATAAACAACAGCAATAACTTAAAAAATTAACCCTTGGGAAAGCACATTGTGCTGTGTTTGCAGACCTAGTGCACAGGATTGTAGTTTACAAGAGACATTTCAATAGCTGCCACAGTTATGATTGTGTTTTTGATAACACCAGGAACATTTCTTGTAACCTATATACACTTACAAACACTTATATAAGTAGTAAGATATCTTTATACTTAATATATTTGGTGCTTCTTGGCATCTAACTGAATATCATTACACATATTCTACCACAACCAGCAGTAGATTATAATCCTACTTCAGGGTGACCTAACTGTGGCCATCCAGCACCTCTAGGGAGCCTACAAGAAAGATGGAGAGAGACTTTTTACAAGAGCCTGTAGTGACAGGACAAGAGGGACTATCTTCAAGCTAAAAGAGAGTAGGAAGATGTCTCTGCCCACGACAGGGGAGTTGGAACTAGACGGTCTTCAAGATCCCTTCCAATCCAAACCATTCCAAGATTCTGTGAAATGCTACATAAAATTGCTTTCATAAATACCAATAGCACAGCAAAAAATTTAACAGAGTGCACTAAAATTAAAAGGACGTTTACCTGGATAGCTGCCTTTATGTTGCATTTATTTAGAACATGGCTGAAACCATCAAACTGCTGATGTTGTTTAGCTAAGGACTAAAGCCTACGCACCTCCAGTGACAGCAGAGCCAAGTAGTACTGGCAAAGCCTTGCTGCCAGCGTCCAGGCTGAGGAGAACACTTGGACCACCAGTCAAACTGATGCACATGATTTGTGCCAACATGCTCTCCATCTTTTCAGATCCAGACATCCAAAACACTCCCCTAAAAAACTGAACACCGTTCTCCACACTCGCTGCACAAATTAGCTGCTCTGTGTACTATTTGGCATGAAGTATCCACAGAGTAAAAGAAAGTTTTCATTTATTTATAAGAATATTTCAGAAAATATCCTTGCATCTTAATAACTACTGAATTTAAATATTCATATCTATTAAAATCTCAGAATTCAGAAAGACTTCTAAAATAAATCTTAAGAGCTGATCACACCTATTCTATTAGTGCATTAATTCTACATGAAGTAAAATGATTAACAGGGGAAAGAAAAAAATCACCCCATTTCTAAAATTTTAATATTTCTTAGGCATGTCCACAAGAACTTCATTTCTCTTAACATAATGTGTTCTCATAAAATTATATACGGTAAAAAATATGAGGACAATCATTTTATAATATAACACAATCACTGAATAGAGGATTTTTTCTACCGAATAATAAATTTTAAATGAAACACATTCCAATTTAAAAGTGGGACTTCTTTTAAAAGCGAATATTTACTAGGTACATACAAAAAAAGTATTTCAAACAATGAAAAAATGCGTAGAGTAAGCTAAGTACTATGGTTTTGTTTACAGGCACAGAAATGTCACAGCAATGTAATAAAAAAGTCACTTCAGCCTTTCTCTTCCCTACCTTAGCTCTAGAAGAACCGACATTCTCCATGTTCTCAATACTGCAGATGCAATTGTGAGAGACTTTTCGGCAAGCTACGCGAATGTAGTCCCAGAAACTACGAGGACTTTCATAGCCGAACCAGGTGATCTGACCTTAAATCAAAATACAAGATACATAAAGATTTATGAGCCTCCCTCTCTGCTGATTGGAGATAAATGTAATTAAATACTTCCCGATATGCTGCCTTTACTGAAAGGATTTCATACAAACAAGTCCATGAATTCCTACTGAAAACTGACTCACAGATGTTAAAAAAGTTACATTACCTGGTTTGAAAGTGATGCACAAAGAGAAGTTTAAGGCTTTGTGTATATAGAGATATGTATTTTCTTGGTTTTTTTCTTGTTATTATGCTATAATAATACTCAAGAGTCCTTCACGGAACTCTTCAATCACAACAGAGCACAAACTTGTGACTTAAAAATATGAGGCAAGAAGTATTTATGCTACTTCTATAGGCAATATATACATTTCAGTAATACAGTCAAGTAGAGTGAGTTTTGTTCTTAAAAAAAAATTATATAAATAAAAATATAAAATACCACTTTGCTGTGGTAGTGTTATCTTTATTTTAGGAGCAGACCGGAATTTTTCAAAATGTGCTTTCATGTGGAGAGAAGCTGATGCATAAACAAAAAAGTTTTGCAGTCACAATTTCTTCTGAGCATACACAGAATATGCCTTCAGAAGCTGAACAAAGTTAATTGAGCAGATCACCACCCCTTCTGGCAGTACAACCAAAATCCTTCATATTTTTTCCAGTTTGTAATGTATTGCACTTAGAAAATGAAAGGCAAAGCTATATAGCACTTGCAACATCTCCACACAAAAAAATTTCATCAGAGGCACGACAGTTCAACCCTGTTTTTCAGAGTGAATAGCACTGTTCTCACTTTGGACATACCTGCAAACAGGTATGGAACAAGTAAGGTTAACATTGCCTCTGGTGACTGCCAGCATTGCTATGTGCAAAACTTTGTCTCCATATAAAATGAGATCTTATTTTTAAGCTAATTTTATCTTATTTCAAGTCCTGAGTTACACATATGAAGCTTTACTAATGTATCAGAAAGACTTCTTAACTCTTTCTGTAGAAAGTTCAGATTTCAAGAAAGAATATATTACAGTCATACTGCAAATCATACCTACTGAAAATAAAACCCAGAATATGCATTTTTATCTGACATGTCCAGACTTAGCTTCAAGCATAGCCAAAGTAGTGTCAAAGATCTGTCCCCTATGATCTGAAGAAATTCAAATGGCAGGTTCTTCTTCCCCTAGAGGGTGTGTGTGACTTGACTTTGTGATCCATCTGCTTACTTCACCACAGATACATTTATTAAATTTAAAGCATGATAAAAGACTTTAAAAAGGCACAAGCAGGAAGAATTAATACATAATACCCATAACCCAATATGCCAAAGAAAAAATAAAATTCCAAGGTGCCGCAGTTACTGTAGTTTTAGATCTGTTCAGCTGTAAGGACTAAAATATAAGAAATTCCACAAGCTAAGTGCTTTTACAAACTTACTATTTTTGTTGAAATGCCAAGTTTAGTGGACAGCAACAAAAATTCAACAGCATTTTAACAACATGAAAAGCTACAGATATTTTTCATATTCACCAAATCAAAAACATTTCTGCCCTATGAATTGTACCTACAAAATTAAATGCAGCTAGCGTGTGAAGATGACTTCATATCATCAATTCCAGTTCCAACTAATAAAGGCAAGCATATGATATATTAACTTTTGTGGTTTTTCAAACTATCTTAAGGGCAGAATATATTCAGCAAGAAACAATTTCACTCCAGTTTTCCAAAGCTGCTAATGCAAGGCAATTCCTTTTACAAATGAACACTTGAAACAGACATGGTCATTTAAAACAAAAAATACCTTTACAACAGAAATTCATATCAGCACACAGCATTATTTGGTTTACACTGATCAACAAAGTCAGGTGGCCATATTTCAACATACTCTGACATTACAGTGGGCTCCCATCTTGTTCCAGCTCTGTGAGAGGGTACGATGGGTTTCAGACTTCAGTAGGAATTTTCTTCACTTGAAACTCACAGCCAGGTCAGCACCTTTTGTGAACCAAGGTCTCCTGTATTTCACTATTCTGTCCCTACAACTTTAGACCTTGACCACACTCTCATAATTAATATAACCTGAAGAAAAACTTTTTCAACCTATCTATACACAGAAAAATGCTGGAAAAGACTGAGAATAGTGAGAAGGTATTTTAAGAAGCACTAAATATTAAACTGTATATTCACAAAAATTTTAAAAGCTTTCAGCACGTGAAATTCTATTTGGCCCTCAAAACACTCAATGCACACAGCCATGAGAACTCTCAAGAACGAGGAACGAAATAGCTCCCACTACTCAGCACTTGTCAGGCTGTGTCTGCAGTACTGTGTCCAGTTCTGGTCTCTACAATTCAAGGACAGGATCGGATTGGAGAGGGTCCAAAGGAAGGTCACAAAGATGTTCAGAGGGCTACTGAACCTGTACCATGAGGAAAGACTGAAGGCATTAGGTTTTTTCTCTCTAGGAAAGAGAAGGCTCAGTGGGGGAACTCACCACAGTATTCCAGTACTTACAGAGGGTGAAGGCTCCCTCCTTAGAAGGAGCCACACAGAAGATAAAAGGGAACATGCACAAGTTGCACTGGGAGAGGTTTCATCCCAAGAAAGAAATTTTTTACAATAAGAACCAAAATTCACCGGAACAACATCCCCAGTGACGTGGTAGTTTCCATCGCTGGAGATTTTCAAGATGTGAATGCACAGGGTGCCAGATATTCTCACTTAGACTCCCTTTCCCACAAATGACTGGGCCAGATGATCATTCAAGGACTCTTCCAACCTGGGCTATTTTATGATTCCAAAATCATATCTAAATTTTTAAAGGTCTTAATAAAATTGAAAGCTAATTTTAGTATAGAACTTACATTCTGTCAAAGTACTTCTTAAGGAAAGAGGAAATTTCTCAGGAGGTGCAAAGGACAAAGAGCGTGTGTTCTTTGCCAAGAAGTTAATATGTAATCCGAAGATGAAGAAGCTGACAGCTATTCCAACAGAAATTATGTTGGTTTTGTCAGCCAAACAAAATTATTAGGTAAGCATGGAAGCTGTATGTGTAATAGTAAACACTGTTCAAATTAATTCCATTCTTGTCTACTGAACCACAAAGCAAATAGAAACAATATTGTGATTTTTTTTTTTTTACTTTCACCACATTTCTGCATACTGCTGCACACTTACTTGTATCAACCCATTTCAGTTCTGGCAACTAGACACAAACATCTACAGTTATCACAGATCCTTTTCATGCCCAAGAAACTCTTCATAAATAAGATTAAACAGTTTGATTCCTACTCAATCACAGTCCATTTAATTTACAAAGTTCCAAAGTTGCAAAGAAGTAATGACTGGGATGCTCTAAAGTACCGGCAGGTTTTCTCCACATTTCCCTCTATTATTTAGTTTGCAGCAAATTTTTCTATCCAACACAAAGTAAGTTTTAGTACAACTTGTTAGTAATAAACTGGCATGATAGTCCTTTGAGGAATTTCTGAGATACCTACTCTTATTTCAAGCCTACAGAATGGGTCATTAAATATTTACAGTAGTTCATAAACTCAGTCCTCCAAGACAATTATAAATTCATTTACAATTTTTCTCCATACAAAAAGAATGAACTAAACCACAAATTACACAAAAGATCTCCTGTTTCTTCTTAGTCAAAACCAGTTATGGGTCACTATGTGTGTATAGATACTAAATCTAGTAATAAAAGCTATTCTGCTAAAAGCATTATTGCACCACATAAAGGGCTACCACAGCTGTATGTTTGTCTTTTTCATGACAGCACTGCCTTTAGTTCTTATACCCTTAACCTACCTTTTTCACTCCCATTATATCACCATTATCTTAATTATTTAATCCAGCAGACTTGTTTCTCTCAGAACGAAGAGCATTACAAGCTGCATTTTACTTACTCAAAGAACTCCTAAAATTTAGGAGTAATGTAGATTGGATAGACAAAAGCAGCCTCCATGGACAACCCCAGCAGAAGCTTTTGACATGTTCATAATGCCTCCTAAACGTACAGGAAAATAGGCACACAAAGTTTTGAAAGTGTCAAAATAGCACGGTACAGCACACTGTTTTGTGCCCTCATGGTGGCAAAAGCAAGTAAGTGTACAGATGAAAAGTATGCTCACGATAACCATGATAGACAAAAATTACACAAGTCACAAGCAAGAGGCACTAGATACATTTACACACTGACACTATTTCTAAACACGCATACTGGCTCACAGTCTGGATATCAAACATTTTCGCTGCATAAAGGGTATTACACCGAAAACATAGTAAGTCAGCAAATACATTCAGACTAGTTTTCAGAGATATGTTTGAGAAGATGGCCATAGAAATCTACAATAGTTATTCATGTTTTTCAGTGCTAACTGATTTTACACTAACTTAAAGTGATAGGAAAAGGCAGAAAATAATACAACCTAGTGATACAGTAAAGACAAAATACACATCACTTTGAAATTACTTCAGGTTTTAAATCAGCTGGGATATATCTGAGATCAAATTCCAAGTACTGGTGGTGAACACTTCTGATGTCCTACCATTTCTGCACTAACCATATATACTTAGCTGATCTGACAAAAAGGACACTTACAGGAAATATACCTGAAAAATCTGTGGCCAGAAATGAAAACAAGAAGCCACACAGATGACTACAAAATACTGCTTCATCTCCACAGTACAGAATGGTCAAGAATGGAAAAAATTGCAAACGACTGTATGAGAAAAAAACAGTGCCTGAAATTATTCACTTTGCTTTAAAAATTATCAAACACATGCACATTTGTACACAGATTTGTAAAATCTCTTTCAGGACTACAGGTCTTATTTGGACCTTCAAATACATTGTCTCTTTATGCCCTCAAAATAACACTTAATCACTGCTGTACTGTAAAACCATGCAAAAGCTTATTCCTAAAAAGAAATAAAAGAGTAATTACCCACTTAACTTTTTTCCTGTTACTTCTTCTCTCCTCCCTTTTCAAGATTTTCAACTGCCCTGTCCAGTAGTATTGTATCTTGCCAGCAGGGGTGCTGCACCGTTTAATGCCAAGAAGAACACATGCCTTATATCCTCCTCATAACAATCCTTGGTCTACTCCACATTCTCAATACATCCAGCACTTGTAGGAAGTACCAGGTATACTGTACATGTAGTGTTACACAGTGCAGGGAAATAGCTTTCCACTTTCCAGGGAATAAGGCAGCCAGTGGCTTGTAATACCCAAAAACCTAGTTCATACAGCTTGCTCAAACTCTCTCATCCTTAGGGCAATTCAAATTGCTTTTACTGTCAACACTGGCCTATTCCTGACTGCTACTTATTGGCATCAGAGTACATGTAGCTGTAAGGTAGTGCCATAGCATATTATTTGGAACTGTTTTGGTGCCATATGTGCCAAGTCTTTCATAACACATGAACAGATACCTATATTTAAGCAGCATTCACAAACCTCTGTTGTATGAGCCGGTTTGTTTCTGCCAATCTCATTTCACTACTAAGCAAATACCTACATCTAAAATATTCTTTAAAATATGAGCAGCTGGGCTAAAAACGTGCATTCATGGGGAAAGTCATCAGTTTTCTGCCTGTTTGACTTCTTGGTCTGGCTCACTACAGGACCCCATGAAGACCACAGCCAGGAAAGGTAAGCATAAAGTCAAAGTTGGGCAGTAGGGGAAGGACAAAAATCTGTAGCAAACTGCACTGAGTTTAAGAAACATCATAGAGATTTTCACTACAACTGGACAATGTAATGAATAATCTGTAACAGCCCTAATTTGAGCAAGAGGTTGGACTGGGTGACATTCTAAGAAACTTTGCAAACTTCATTCTTCAAGGAGAGTAAATGTAAAAAAAACAAATCAACAAAATCACTCATGGTGGTTAAATTAAAAATGCTATTTCATGGCCCTTTTCCTACTGGCAGCATCAGATCAGGTACCCATCAAAAATCCATTTTACATGGTGCTTGTGTTGCTACAACAACCATTTTTTCCAGAACATCTAGGAAGATGAGGCTTGGAGAACTACTATGACAGAATTCTTAATTGTAATGGTTTTAGAAAAAGCATAAAATTCTAATCCCTATGGTTGAACTTTATTCACTTCAAAATACCTATTCTTCCTCCTGTCATTTTGGTTTTGGGTTTTTTGTCTGGATCCTAATTAAGCATGAAATCAATAAGCAGAAACAGTCACTATACTCCATCAAGACTATGTTTTGCTTCTTAAAAATACATTAAACTTAATGCCACAAAAGAGTTACCAGTAAAAGTTTTTTAATAGAAGTAAACTTCATACTTTATTACACGAAGTATGTACTTCTTTTTTTATTCTTCCTTGCTCACCCAGTGCTTCCAAAGGAAGCTAAAGATTAAGAACTGTTGTTTGCCACGGCCTTAAGAAAGTAAAATTCTATCTACTTAAACTCTCAAATCTGGATCATCCGTTTAACTACACTGCCATGGGATTATCATGACAATTTGATACAATGAAGCTATTTATCTTACCACAGACAAACAGATCAAATACATTCTGCCAGTTTCAAAACATTTTATACAGCCCACTGCAATCACCAGTCTGCTTTTAGTGTGTTCCTACTGGCACAAAGAATGCATTCAGAATATATTAGTCAATTCCATCAACAAAATACAATTTCTTTCAAGTCGCGAGTTGTAGACTATATACCCTCTTAAAATTTGAAGTGTCATGGTACATTTTGTATCTCAATTTCTCTTTTACTATTTAAAAATTTTTAAAAATTACACACAGTCCGCTAGCTTATTACCAAAATATTCCCCATTTGCAACACAATCCACAAGTTCCTGCCTTTTTCTGTAATTTTATTTAACTCTGCAAACTTAGAAAACCATACTAGCAATTACAAGGGGAAGACTGAAACAGAAATTTAGCTATTTTAATTTCTCCATTTCTTACTTTAAATGATTTTTTACTTGCAAATTCCATTTGCCAACCTGTCAAGGCTTCTTCTCTGTACTGCCTGGCCTGAATAAATGACTGTGAAGCAAAAGAATGTTGATGAAAAAAGAAATTTTACTATGATTTTTGCAAAAATATTGCTGAAGCTGGAGGAGAAGGAGAAAAGAGAGCAATTTCCCTGCAGACTCAAGCTGCTAAGTACCCATAATCACTCCAAAAATCTTTGTAACAATCTGACAATCCTATGTTTCTACCCTACTGTGCAGCTTTTTTTTCTCCTCTGACAGAACCACAGCAGGTAGTAATTGTGCTACTCAAATGTCAGCCTACACACAATATTGTTGAAAAAGCTTGGTTATGAATATTAAAAAGTATGAAAATGAGTAGATTGTCATATTACACATCTATATTTAGATGATTATGATGTTATTCAAAATCCTCAAATCATTTCAGAAACTGTACACAGAACTGAGAAATGAGAAGGTGCTTCCAAAGTCCTCTTCTAGTGACTGCTACTGCTAAGGCACACTCTGTTCTCTGAGCAAAGCAGCTTCCTCTAGAACAATTGGAAAACACAAACAGACATTATCTTGAATTAGAACATCTGACTTGATACAAGAAAATCAACAACCAACCTTTCTCAAAAGCAATTTAATCCAGGACATTCCAGAAGCAAAAAATAGCTTCACTAAAGAGGTGGGGCAACAGAATGAAAGAACCTAAACACAGTGTCTGGAAATGAAGGCAACAAAAGCAAGGAAGGGAGAAAGAAATGGGAGCAGCACCAGATACACTCTGTAGTTTCCACTGAAGCAGATAACATAATTGTCTTTCAGACTCTTAGGACACAAGCTTACCATAAAGCAGAAAAGCAGACAGAGCTCAGCACCATGGCAACATTCACTTGCCTAATTACCAGCCCAGAAAGCTTTCAACAAGATCATTGGAAACATGTTTCACAGAAATAGTTGCTTTCAGTTTTCCATAGTATTGCAGAAAACCAGGAAGGTAACAGCAACAGGACAGACACACAAAGAAAGACAATGCTTTCATTCAGCATTGAGGAGTTTATACAGATGTACATTTGTTTTGTACAAACCAATTCTCATGGCAAAATCATCACCAGTATGGAGGTCAATTAACGTACCTTTCAGTCGATGACTTAGAATCTGTTCCAGAATGGCTGCAAAATTATTAAATTCAGGGGAAGTATCATCGATAGTTTCAAAACAGGAACGGTCAATCAGAGTCTTGACTGAAAACCTAGAGCAAAAGTACAGGACAATCATAAATTACATGGATAATTAGTGGTCCTCTATAGCAGGGCAATAGTTTTTATAAACCAAAAGAGTGACGAACCAGAATCCACCTTGATGATTTCAAGTTCAGTCAGAGCAACAAGAACACACAAAACATTCAGATATACATGCAAGTACAATCATCATTGTTAGTCTTAGGCATAAAGTCTTAAAAATGCAAAGAAAACAAAAATCCCCACCCTTTCCACAAAGAAAAGAGTGAATTATTTTTCTCTTCTCTAAACTATTTTAATGAAGTTGTAGAAAAGCATCCAACATCAGTTTCTCTTTGTAATCCTAAACATAATCATTTTTGCTTGACATTTTGTCAGTGTTCCTTTTATTCCCAAATTCCACGTCCAAGAATCAGAAGTATAAACTTTATCCTATTATGAGAACACTCTAATTTCATCCTAATGCAAAAACAATCCAGACATGCTATAAAACAATGAATTTTTATGCATTGTTAACTCTGCATTCACTTAGGCTGACTTCCCTGTGAATGGGGGTAATCCTTATTCAGCACTATATTACTTCATTATTATGCTAGAAAAGCTTCCAATTTAAATGATCTAACATTTAAAACTGGAAAAGCTGAATCAAGTCACTGTAAAAAGCAGACAAGATGTAAGTAGTCAACTGGCCAGTCTGCTGTGTTTAGTTACACCTACATTTATACAAATTTCTTCAGAGGATAGTTTAAACCTCAACAAATGTGACAAACAGTTCTTTTTCTTTTGCCTTTATAATTTTAATCACAGTCCATTTTTATTTTCCTTTCTGCAACTTATTCTTCAGTTTTCAGTTTCAAGACAAATTTCACATGTTCTTAAACTTAAAAGCATTAAATTTGAAGCATTTACTACGTTTTTTTGCAACAATCTTATTTGTATTAATAGGGTCATACTACAGCCTGAAGATACAGTTTTCACAACATCCCAACATCAACAATACCAACTTAGGATGTTCTCACTCTGTCTACTCATCCCAGATCCTGCACCTGAGTGAGCACAGGCTTCCTCAGTTTTGCCAGTTCTACTTTTTATGGTGCTCACTATGAACTCTTCTAGATTTTCCGTGCTGGAAAGTGGGGAGAAGTGACTCTTAAATATGGATACATTCATAATAAATATCCTTCACAGCATCTCAACACAAGCAGTTCTATGGCACAGCTGCAGAAGCAGCACAGCATTACAGGTATGGGCAGGAATGAAGCCCCTTACACTGGTACTATTTTCAAATGGTCTGTACTAGAGAAGTAATTGCCTCCTTAGTGGAGTCAGCACAACCTTCTGATGCACAAAACTAATATGCTCAAACTGAACTGACAGAGAGCTCAAGAGTTTCCACGCAATTATGTTTTACTCAGTAAACTTCTGAATAAAGACTCCCTGTTTTACCTTTCCTGCAGGCTTCTATTGTTGTAGTGCTTTTTGCAGGACAGGAATTAGGAGTGAATTAGGGTGGGGGAGGAAGCTTCTCCTGCAGTGCCAAATTATGACTCAGTTTTGAACTCCTCCATATTTTTAACCAATTTTCAGTAAGTGAGAGACATGCATGCCCACCAGTTAACTGCTGTTGACTCCTCTAATGGCACAACTTACTGCTTCCTCAAAACTATACCAGAGCTGAGAAATTTTTGATAAAAAAACTTCTTCATTTTGAAAAACAAATGCCTATAGCAATGCCATGACTAAGCTAATATTAACTGTAACAAGATGACTCCTCCCACACCATGCAGGTCTGAAAAGGAGAAGATGCTGCACATCACTCACTCACAGATACATGCACAAGATAGACAGTGAGTTAGCAGTGTGATGTATTGCCCTGTATAAAGGAATATCATCTTTAAACTCAGAGATATGATCACCCACAAACTGCAAAATGAAGTGCAGTACAATATATAGCTATGCCTACTTTTCCTGTATTCAATGTCATACTTGAAAGTTCACTAATTAATACTGTATGGAATACCTGTTCAGAAATGGAGATATATTCAAGAAGAAACACTTAAGAGCAATTTCACATACACTTCTAAAAATCAAGAGATAAGCAATTTATTTTTTTTTAATTTTAAAGCACTCTGCAATTCAACTGAAGGAAAAAATCTAGTTTTTAAGGAAACAAAAAAATTTTATACACCTAGGGTCTGATTATAAAAGACAGTCTAAGAGTTCATCATCAATAATGGTGTTCTTTTTAAGTGCTCATATTACTGCCATCACATACTCCATAGAAATGTTAATTTCCATCTGTCTACTCTACTCTTTCACCAAAAACCTACACCTTTATAGTCAAGTTTTGTTCAATTTGCTTTTAGGAGAACTTACAGGGAGTGCAAGTGCAACTTACTTAAGTAAGTGCAACTTACTTCCATAGACCAAGAAGATAACAGCTCTACCAAGCAAGATTTGATTCACTAGAAATATTTTTTTGAGATTTAAAAAAAAACTCTTAGGCAAATACTTGCGTTATCTTTTTTTCTCCAAATACTACAAAGAGGTAAACATATATTTAAGTGCAAGTTAGAAGTCATAAGCACGTTTTGCATGTTAGATATTCACATTTCACCATGTTTACCGAGTATATTGGAAAAAGGATTTAGAGTCTGTAGAAGTTATGCCTTTGAAAAAAGGTTACACTCTAAGCATTAGGTAAGCAATTCTCCTCAGTCATGAATGAAGCCTCATGTGCTGTTTCCAGTGTGTGGCCCCCTGGACCGCAAAGTCCATGCTCTTGTGCACAGTTATGTGGAGCCACATGGGGACTGAAAGTCAAGAAACAAAAGGTCAGGACTAAAGTACACAAGAGCTATGAAGAAAAAATGTCCCAATAGCTAGAGCTGGAACTGTTTCCTTGGTTCCCTTTATTGCTCCCATCATCACAGAACCGCTAAGGTTGGAAAAGACCTTTAAGATAGTGGAGTCCAACTGTTAACCAACCGTTAACTCAGTGGTGCCAAGTCCATCACTAAACCATGTTCCCAGGTGCCACATCCACACTTTTTTGAAATGCTTCCAGGGATGGTGATTCCACCACTTCCCTGAGCATTCTGTTCCAATGCCTGACCACCCTTTTTGCAAAGAAATTTCTCTGCATATCCAATCTAAACCTCCCTGGTGTAACTTGAGGCTTTTTCCTCTCATCCTGTCACTTGCTACCTAGGAAAAGAGCCTGAGCACCACCTCACTCCATCATTTCTTCACTGGGCTGCCACAGCAGCATTGCACTCCAGAGCAACAGTCTACCTACACATCAGAGGTTACCTTCCGAGTGGACTATAAGAGCAGATGAGTAATGTAGCTTCTGTTGCTATAATACCTGCTGCTTCAAGACTTTAAAAAAAAAAAGTCTTTTATCCAACATTTCCCATTGTGTTACTGCAACAACTTTTACTCCCCAACTTTTGTTAGCTTTGGTTTTTTTAATAAAGTAACTGGCATTGGAGAGATTCCAATATCAGTGTTTCCAAATGACCTTCATGAACTCTGATGTTTTTTGATTATTACATATTTTTCTCTGTCATGAATTTACTCTTGCTTGAGCCAAAAAGAAGATGTAGAAACAGTAGCATTCTCCAAACCTAAAAAGATCTTCTGAACTATGTAAGATGGTGGCTTCCTTGAATAAGAAAGCCTTAAACCAATCTTTTTGGGGTAGGTTCTTCCACTGTTTTGCAAGATGCGCAAGAACGTCTCCCAAGTTTCCTGAATAACACCAAAGCAACGCCAAACCTTTTGTGGATACATCCCACATCTATAGGCTTATTTCCAACACAGCAACAAGCCTCTAACCAAAAAGCAAAAAAGCAGGAAATCAGACTGCTGTATGATTCTGTCCCTTTTCCTTGTCAGTTTCTGCACCTTCTTTTAAGTTTTCAAATGAATGAAAGGATTTTGTCAAGTTTATTTAGCTTGCAATTTGGAAAATGTCATTAAAATGTTATTTTAAAGATTCAAACTATTACTATAGAATAATCCCTAAGATTATAAAATAATATGCCTTAAGATAAAAATGGCTTGGACATGAAACCAGACAGTTCAGCTAAGGGTCACTGTCACTGCAACAGGTCTTCTGTGTATTAGCAAAATCACTGTTTTAAAAATGTATTTCCTAAGAGTTGTTCAGTTCTGTGTTAACATTCTGCATTTAAACTACAAACGTCACTTCCGAGGCCCGCCTTAGTTGTTCTGTATCTATGTGGATCTTTGATCCATACCAAATCCTATCAATTCTATCAAAGACTAGATTAAAAAAAGTTTAACAATCTATAGTATAAAATCTCAGTGCCACTTATTGGAAAATGAAAGGGATCAAACCTAAGGAAAAACAGGTAGGGAGAGAAACAAAGCTTAGAATATGCATTACTTACTCAAAGAAAAAAACCCTAAGAATTATTCCACTTTAAATCATGGCTGTGCAGTTACAAAACCACAGCCATGCATTTTCACATGCAATTGGTTTATGGAACTTAACTATCTATGTCACTTTCCATGGCTATAGTGACACTCAACATTTCAGCGGAAAAAACCTGTTCCCTCCAAAACTGTAAATATAAGAAACTATCCACATCTGCAGGAGGAGTTAGATATAATCACTGTAAGAAAATACGAAAATCCTAAAGTCTGGTATAACTATTAAGTAAAAACATGCTAAACTGAAGCTTTGACAAAAATAATTCATTAAATTATCAGTCTGTTAACAGCTGGTAACTCAGAAGAGTATCTTCCTTGTGATCTTTCCCCTTCACTGGGGAGCAGCCCACACCATTCAAATTTGATTGAATCAATTGACTGGAACTATTTTTTACCAGAAATATTTCATAGTTTCATAGGATTTTGATTGGAAAGGACTCTTCAATACTAACTTGGCTATTCCTAACAAGTAACATTTTTCTATAATGGAAAATGTGTAATAACTACAGTAAAACTCAGAAATATTTTAAACATTTACACTGGTAAAATAAAAATATTAATAAATGTACATACATCATAATAATGCAAATCCTTTTTCCTCAATGCCCTTTCCAAATTTTAATGTCTATACACAAACTGAGAACTTCAGGTTTTGTGAAGATAAAACAAAATTAAGTTATTTTACTGAAAATAATAAAAATACACCGATCTCAAGCAGTTTCTGCATCAGCTCTTCATTTAATATGTTTAACTGAATTCCCTCAGATTTCTAAGCATTTTTAAATACATTACACCATCATTTCAACTTCAAGGACAAGGACATCAAATAAATCAAAAAACAATGTAACAGCACAGAGTACAGAAGAGTTCTTCTCAAGTGACAGGCATAAAAAAGTAAGTTCTGTAGAATACAATATATTCATTTAAAAAGAACTGTTTATATCCTCTACAATTGTGTCATTACTTGATAAAACCAGTGTTTTCCTGAGAGCGCAGATTGGCAATATCTGCATCTCTGTAACAACAGTGAAACTGAAGACTTCTATTTCTTTTATTAGATCTGCTTCAGCAGGTTTGATAAAAAACTTTTTAAATTTTTTTTGTTGTCTGTCTTTTTCACAGGTAGGAGCAGGGATAAGCATACAAGCCTGGGAAAAGACAGGAAAGTACTGATGCTACTCAAACACAGATACTATGACTTAAAGGAATATTGAAGCAAATTCATGAGATGAATGATACAGTCACACTTTGTAAAACCTGCTAACAATACAGCATAAAAGAAAAAAATTTAAAAAAAGAAAAAAAGAGGGAAAATATGAGGTTCTATGGGTTTTTAAGAATACTGCTGCAGCATTAAGTGATGATGGTACAAAATTTTCTAATAGTTGTCCTGGCACTTTAGCAAGATTTGCAAGAATAAAATTATATCACAATCCTCATGAATCTGGTGAAGACCTTTTCCAGATAATATTGAAATTACTTTAATAATTTCAAAATTAAGCAATTGAAGCCAACGACCGAATGGAGACATTGCTACCAGCATATCCACGTATTTAAAAGTTTGCCATGACGTTACAGGCCAGTGCTGCACACCTGGAAATGCTGCATGAATTCCACAGTGACAGAAGCAGAAACGCTTAAATGGAACGTCATAGGAATTGTTATTAAGCTTGCATAAGCTCAGCACTAAGATGCTAAAAAAAAAATAAAAAAATTGAATACAGTAGCTCTTGTACTGCAGCTCTTCTGATCTAGATTTTGTAGATAAAAATATCCCGGAGTGCAGCGTGCTCGGGATGCTCCTGCGGCACCAGCGCGCTCGCAGGAGCACACGGTCAGCGGCTTCCACGACGGACACATCCCATTAACTCCAAACCTCCAAGCCTCATCGCATTAACTCGAACCCGCGGCCGGACCGCGTCCCTTGAAGGGCAGCCGCACCAGCTGTGCCCGCCCGAGTCCAGCGCTGCCAAGTGCTCATCCTGCCCTGCCTCGCTCCCGCATCGCCTTTCGCCTGAGAACACAACCATGGGGCCGAGAACAAACCTCTCAATCCCCCGCTTCAAAGAAGGCCACTCGACGCCGCGAAGCAGCGGCACTGCCCGGTGAGCCCCTGCTCCTCGCCGGCCGCCCGGACACCCTCCCGTGACCGCTCCCGCAGGAGCTGAGTCAGGATGGATGGAGGAGCCTGCCCTACCCCCGCGGGGCCGACACCACCGGCCTCCCTCCCTCCCTCCCCCGGACAGGGCTGCGGCGGGGCCGCCGCCCGCGCCGCTCACCCCCCCCCCCCCCT
>VZTJ01005842.1:1940261-2016831 GCA_013397795.1 Orthonyx spaldingii
GTGCGGAGCGCGGCGGGCCGGGCCCCGCGGGCTGCGGCGGCAGCGAGGGGGGACGGTCCCCTCGGGCGGGGCAGGGCAGGGCAGGGCCCCGGCCCGGGCTCACCTGCACACCGTGATCAAGTTCCGCCTCTCCACCGCGGCGTTGCGGGACGGGACGCTCTTCCTGCGGGCGGACACGTTGAGACCCCCTAAGCCGAGGGACGCCATCCCCCCTGGGCAGGGCAGGTGGAGCCGCCGGGGCTGGCGCGGAGCCTTTGTTCCCGGCCTCCCGCTTTCCAGGATGCTGCGCCTGCCGCCGCCGCACACGGAGGAGGAGGAAGCGGAGGAGGAGGCCCCCGTGTTTTCCCCGCTCCTCCTCCCGCTGCCCGGTCCCGGAGCGCCCGCGGCAGCGGCGGCTGGACGGGATGCGCGGGGTGCCCGCGGNGTTGTTGGAAAGTATAGCAAGGTTAAAATTTTTGTCTCATAGCTTTAGTCGGATTTGTGAGCATTTGCCCCGGGGAAAGGGAACTGAAGTTTCTTTCCAGGGCATTGTTTCTCTAGGTGAGGCCTGATGGGGTTAACATCTCAGCAGATAGGGGAGTAATCCTAAAGATACCCAGAACGATAAAAGCTGTCAACAGAACATCAACGACCATCAGCAAACATCAACGAACATTACTCCAGACGCTGCTCCCTGGAATGGCTGGCGACACCTAGTCCAGAAAAGGCTGATAAGGAAACCAAGGAGCGAGGACCTAATCAACATCAGCAGCGAAGAAACCAGGGTCCAATAAAAAAACAAATACTAAGAAATACGTAACTTAGAACCAATGAACATTAAACCAGTGTATCTCTATGGAGTTTTGATTGTATAAAGTTTTGGGGGAAATGCTGTAAAACTTACCTATAATGGAATGATTTTCTCTGCACACCAGGACTATGTCTGAATGAAATTATTTCTGTTGCATGTCCTGGCCAGAACAACATCCTGGCCAGAAATAAAGTAATGCCTTGATTCCCTAACACTAAAAATGTTGTTGGAGGGTTTTTGTTTTTCCAGCAGTTTTCGGTGACATGGTCAGAGCCCTGAGTGAGCCCTGTAGCCCTCCAATTGTCTAGAAAATTTTGGTCTTATTTGAATTGTTATCAATTCTGAGTTGGTGACTAGAATGTGAGAACTTCTGTGGTTGTAACTAGTAGAGTTTGAAATGCTGTCAGTCGTTAATTAGAATTGCATAATCACAGAATCATTAAGGTTGGAAAAGACCTCTGAGATCATCGAGTCCAACCTTTGAACATCACCATGTCAACTGGATGCCACTAAGTGCCACCTCCAGTCCGTTCTTGAACTCTTCCAGGAGATGACTCCATCACCTCCCTGGGCAGTCTGTTGCAAGACTGGACAATGCCTTGTGGGATATGTAAGCTTTAGAGGCCATACTTGTGGGAATACGGGAATGAAGTGGGAATACACTCTGCCACCAAACCACAGCTGTCCCAGCTCTGAGCTAAGGCAGCTTGGAAGAGCTCTGCGTGTAGGGCTTTGCCTTGGCATCAAAACACAGAATTGAATGAAGTTCAATGGATGAATGGATGATAGGAAGATATAACACTTCAGAAGAAAACCTAGCAGTAAACTAATTGCGGTTTGTGGGCTGGATAGTTGGGGAGGTGTGAAACTGAATGGATTAATTTGATTTGCTTCCTTTATGGGAGGAAGTTCCCTTTCAACCTAAGAAAATCACTAAATTTGTTTGCAATGAGGATGAATGGTGAAATAAATTTTGGCACAACTCTTCATTCTACTGAGTTATGCACATAATATTTCTAAATGTGTCTGTTAAATTCCAACCTACCCATTCCTAATAAATATAAAAATTTCTGCTTAGATACACAAATCCCCACTGGACTGTGGTTTCTTTGGAGAATATCACCTGTAGATATGAAGCTATTTCTGACAGTTCCTGTCAAATGAGAGCAGTGTCCAGCATGGTTGTTCCATAAAGAGGAATTATGTTGATGTAGGAACTTTGAAAAGTAGATTACCATATAGATTACGATTTTTTCAAATGTAGTAACATATAAACTTTTTTCATCAGAAGATATTTCATAAATTGATTTAAATATTACCACTTACCAAAACTTCCAAGATCGTCATCCATTACTTGATATGCTGTATTCTCACCTCACTCAGTGTGTAACTGAATAAATTTGAACTAGTCTTTAACTTCATTGAACTTGATATGAAATGGTAAGTAAACCATTTGTTCTGCCTTCTCTAAAGTAAAGCTTCTTCTTTGCTTGGGTGGATTTTTTCCCCAAGCATATTGCCATTCAAATTCACTGTAAGGTAATTCATCATTTTGTTTCTGCCTTTCTTCCTCCCTGCTGCAAAAGCATCATAAAGAAGTGGAGGCACAGGTGAACCTGACGGAGGATATCCTGTCTACACTGGAATCAAGAATAATACTTTTATTATTATTATTATTATTTAATGGCTCTACTAGAACAAGATTGAAACAAGCTATTGTTCTTTAATTTCTCTTTCAGACTGTCAAGTGAAAATGTTGCATGTGTTACTTGTTGCCTCTCAGAGATTAAGAGCCTGTCTTCAGGTTTCTTTCTGCTTCTCAGAGGCTTTTTTAAAGGCCCATTTTATCTGTAGCATCTGTTAAGAGATTTGTGCAGATTGAGTAAATTTTCAATTAAGTTCAAGCTAAAGCTGAAGTAGATTTAATCTCTGCAGATGAACAATTTCAGCTGCAAGGTCTGTTGTTCTTGAACTGATTATAAACATACTGGATAATTACTTGTCGTGGGTTTGCCCAGAAAGGGTCAGTCTTGCATGTGACCTATGGTGCAAGAAGCAGTACACCGTACTTCCTGAAAAAACAGAGCCAGTAACCAGCTAGTTTTGAGTATTGATAAGTATATAATCCAATTAAAAGTTGTTCCGCCTCCAGGAGAAAAACCATATTTAAGAGAAATACACCTGAAAAAAAAACCTTTTCCTTTCCTGTTACTGCCAGAGAAGCAAGTCCTGTGCTTCTCTCTGTAGTAAGACTGGGCCCTTGCCCTCCCCCCCTCCCCCCCAGAGGTGGAAGGGGGGGAGATTTGGAAAAGAGTTTGCAGCAGTTCAGCTGAACGTAGAGGAAGACCCGGCCTGAGCTCTCCAGCTCCGATACAGCTGGGCAAAACATTCCAAATACAGCAGGCAGAACTGGGTCCCTGCTCTGAGCCGGGCAGGGTCCAGGCTGACTCTCTCTGGACCAAGTCAGCCTCGCAGAGCCGGGCCCCTGCTCCAGCTTCGCTTCGCAGAGCGAAGCTAATGAAACTCTTGGCTAACTGCTTCTGCAGCCCGGCTCAAACTTTTTTAAATAACTCGGCAAAAAATCATAAAACTGTCGCAGAAGCCAAAAAAAGAAATTAACTCTTTCATTACCGAAATAAAACTTGCAGACACCCATCTGCCCTTACACAAATAAAAAAAGAATGAAGACACCTACAAAAACACAGCATAGAGACTCAAAGTCAATAAAAGAAGCAGAGCTGAAACTTAAAAGGAAAGAGCATGAAGAGTGCTACAAAGTAAAAGCTGAAAATTCTTCTGTGAAACCATGATTGAGACCAAGCTAAAATATTCCCTGTAATATATAAAAAAATGGTCCAAGGGGGGATGTGATGTTCTAACTGCAATCAGTGCAACCAGTGAACCAAAGCACCTGTGTAAAGATAAGTAGGTACTGAAGTAATTGCAGCCTGACAAAAAGTTTAAACAAAAATAAAAAAGAAGCTGTAATTCAGATCCCTTGCCCTGGGAAATGGTCAAAGAAGACTTATGTTGCCAGTTATAGAAGAAAGAAATTTCTTTGCTGCTGTAGTAAAACCACTCATCCTTAAAAAAAAAATACCCCATAAACTGTCATAACCCACCATAGTAACTGTAAGAAAGCTACTGGTGTGAAAGAAACTTTTCAAAACAAGCAGAAATGTTCTTCTCCTGGGCAGCTGCTAGTTGTGAGGCTGAAAACCGTAAGAATTGTATTTCTTGTAAAAAAGTCGACATGACAAAGCAGGAGAAAACTCCTCTCCCTAAATGAACTTAAAAAAAACTAATTTAAAAGTAATAAACTGACTGAAAGTCGAAATGTTATTTTTTTGTATTGTCATTGAAAAAAATTGGAGAAGTAAGAAGAGCAAAAGTGTTCTGATGGTTTTGTTCTAGTTCTTAATTTTTTTCCCTCCTTTTAAAGTCTGTTAATAAACTTTCTTTATATTCTTTAAGCCTGCTTTACCTACTCCTAATCCTTATCTCACAACAAAATTAAATAAAATTTAGTAAGTGTACTGGTGTTTAACCAAAAATTCAAGTGAACGAACTCAAACCACTACATTACTAATACTTAAACAAAAATCCCAAACAAAGGAAACCCAACAAAAAAACAGGAGAATATTTCTACATATATCAAAACCAAAAGTAACTTCTCATTCTTCTCCTCTACCTCTTTCCCAGAAACTGCAACTTTTTGTTTTTATACCTGAAAGAGATTTAAAATTAAATCAGGCTTATTTGTTGGACTAAGCTTTCGGTTTCAATATTAATAGGTTTTAGTCCTCAAGTAAATGGATTTTCTTAAAAACTGTTGCTTTCTTTCAAATATAGTTTATCTTCCACTAAACTTCCACTACAGTTTATCTTCCATCTGTCTTATCAAAGCAGAAAATGTAAAAAAGGTTTGAGAAGACTTCAAAAGAATAAAAAATAATAATTTGAATATCATCAGCTGCCTTGGAAAGCTCAATAAGTTTATCAGGAAATTTACTGTAGTAGGTCTTGATTTTTTAATGTCTTTCTGTAAGAAAACAGACTAAGGGAAAATCTTACAGCATTCAACTAGCTAATGGGAGGATAGAGGAAGAGGCTTTTCTGAGGAGTGCAGAGCAAACAGACAAGGGGCAATTGTCAGAAGCTGCAATAAGGGACAGATATTGGGAAAAATCATTTATATAAAGATATTTAAGCACTGGGGATGTACAAGAAGCTGTGAGGGAGCACATCCAGGACAACTGATTCCAGTTGGTAAAAGGGTTATTCCATACCATATGGTATTGTGTCCAGTGGTAAACACTCAGGGAGAGAAGGAAGAAGCAGGGACATTTGAGTTACAACATTTGTCTTCCCAAGTAACTGTTCCTCGCTTTCTTGGGAAAGGCTAAAGGTCTGCCTGGTGATGGGAAGTAGTGAATGGATTCCATATTTTGCTTTGCTTGCATATACTGCTTTGCTTCACTTATTAAACTGTCTTTAACACAGCCCACAGTTTTTGCTGCTTTTGCCATTACAATTCTCTCTCCCATCCCACACAGCAGAAGTGAATAAGTGGCTGTGTGGGCCTTAGCTGCTGGCCAGGATTAATCCACAAGTTGGCACTATATTGTCATTTATAGTAGGAGAAAATGAAGTGGATATCAAGCTATCACATAAAACTCCCTCAGTTGGGAACAAAACAAAAATTGGTGTGAAATGTGATATATTTTACTATTGCACTTTCAGATAATTTTGAGTATACTGACAGTACAGAACACATCTTGTGGATTCTAGTCAGCTGCCTAGCTTTGTATATAGACCAGAATTAAACCACAAGAAGTTTCACCTCAACATAGGGAACATCCTTCTTTATATTGAGGGCAGCAGAGCACTGGCACAGACTGCTCAGGGAGGTCAAGGACTCTTCCTCTCTGGAGACATTCAAAAGTCACCTGGACATGTTCTTGTGTCACCTGCTCCAGATGACCCTGTCTTGCCAGGGGTTTGGACAAGATGATCTCCAGAGGTCCCTTCCAACCCTAACAGTTCTGGGATTCTGTATATGTAGGAGGCATACATACATGCTCTTTTAAATTTTGTGGTCTGAAGTAGTTAGGCCTTATTTTTTGCTGGGTTGTTTCTTTTTTTTTTTTTTTTTTTACTTGGCAGCATATCTGGGTATCTATGAATATCTGATGTACCAATATCTTTGTACTGAAACATGATAGGTATAATTTCACAGGTATAATTGCAATCCTATTTGCATTTTTGCAAATTATTCTTTCCTACGAGAATTCTCAGAATGGGTAAGTTTTTCAGATTATTTGTAAATCTTGCACTGTGGCATTTTTGCTTATCCTTATATCTTAGAAAATCTATAGAGGAGCCTTTAAAAGAAAGGTTTGAGAGCATGTTAGAAGATAGAATTCCACTCACCTTCTTTTTTTTTGCATACTACTGATACTTAATTCAGTGGAAGGAGTGAAAGGAATTGAGGAAAGCGGAGTACCATATGCCTTTTTAGAGCATACTTGGATGACTGTCATGAACAGAAGGAGAATAAGAACAAAACCTGAATTTTACAAAATTATATCATCATAGTACAGCTGGCCAAGGAGAAGTAATATGAAACACTGAAATATGAAGGATGTTTGTGATTTAGGATTGGAAGGATGTAAATTTCAATCTATGAGTTTTAAACTTGTAAGTTGGTTTAAGGTTGCTTGCCTGAAATGAGTAGGAAAGCAATATTTGAGGGCATCATGACTTAAACACTTTAGCTTTTGAAAGTTATGCTTGAGACATTACTTGCAAGATAAATGAGATTACTTCTTTATACCTGGCACATAAAATTTGATCTGTGTTCATTTCTCTTGATTACCCTTTTTACATATTCAAAAGTTATGTTATTAAAAGTTATTATACTTTTCCTTTGTGAATTAAAATATTTACATTGCCACTTGGTGGCCTCATTTGATCAATAATACAAGATAAAAATGTAAGTTAAGATCCTCTTTTCTTCACAGGTCTGCAATTCAAACCTTGACATGATTTTCCTACACATCCAGGAACAATATATCCCTTTTTGCAATGAATATGTGGATGTTGTGGAGATTGCTGTGGTAGTTCTCAAGTGCCTGAATCGCTGATATTGGGGTGGTGAGATTTAAGAACTCTTCAGTAAAGGTACAACTGAAGTGGATGATTTTTCTCCCCATTCTTCCTCTCTCATCCTTGATGTTTTAATGTTCCACGCTCCTTCCCAATGTAAGCAAGCAGAGGATTTTGTCTTCTACCTACCAATAATTTAACTTCTCTTTTTTTTAGGACTAGAATTTGTTCTGATTTTGCCAGGCTTTGTTCCTGCTGTTTCTGCATCCTTAGTTCTTATTTTTCAGATTCTATTACTTGAAAATGTTTTTCTGTATCACTTTTGTGAAAGTATACCCCAAGTCTCTGTCCCGCTGTGGTTTCACATTATTCATATGATTAGCTGTATTACAAAATGCTAGTTTGTTGTTGCTGGGTTTGCTGGTTTAGTGTACTTATGTCTGGGTTCAAGGCAAGCAAATATTGATTATAACATGCTTAGGACACTTTTACTCATAGAAATCTTCTGCCTTGGTAAGCTTCGTGTCAATTCCCTGTGCTCTGCAAGCTCAGGAAGAGTGGGCTGGATGGATGGATGGTGAGGTGGATTGAGAACTGGCTGAGTGGCAGGTCTCAGAGGGTTTTGAGCAGTGGCACAGGGTCTTGTTGGACTGTCACCAATGCCCCAAGGGTCAATACCAGAATTGTTTAACTTGTTCATCAGTTACTTGGATGAAGGGGCAGATGCGTCCTCAACATCAGTTCACTGATGATACAAAGCTGAGAGGAGTGGCCAATGCCCCAGAGTGCTGTGCAGCCCTTCAGAGGGACCTTGACAGGCTGGAGGGATGGGCAGAGCAGAACCTTTTGAAATTCAACAAAGAGAAATGCAGGGTCCTGCACTTGGGGCAGTATAACCCCACACACCAGTACAGGCCAGGAACTGACCTGTTGGGAAGCAGCTCTGAGGAGAAGGACCTGGGGGTCCTGGTGGACAACAAGCTGTCCATGAGCCAGCAGTGTCCTTGTGGCCTTGCAGGCCAATGGCATCCTGGGGTGCATTAGGAAGAACATTGCCAGCAGGTCAAGGGAAATTATCCTGCTCCTCTACTCAGCCCTGGTGAGGCCACATCTGGAGTGCTGGGTCCAGTTCTGGGCTCATCAGTACAAGGGAGAAATGGAGCTCCTGGGGTGAGTCCAGCAGAGGGCTATGAAGATGACTGGGGGACCAGGAGCACCTCTCTTACAAGGAAAGGCTGAGGGAGCTGGACCTGTTCAGCCTCAGAAGAGACAACTGAGAGGGGACCTCATCAATGTCTGTCAGTATCTGAAGGGAGGGTGTCAAGAGGGTGGCCCAGGCTCTCCTTGGTGGTTCCAAGCAACAGGACAAGAGGCAATGGGCAGAAACTGATGCACAGGAAACTCCGCCTGAATATGAGGAAGAACTTCTTTAATGTGATGGTGACTGAACACTGGAACAGGTTTCCCAGAACGGTTGTGGAGTCTCCTTTCCTGGAAGGCAAACCACCTATTCAGAAGCCGTCTGGATGCAATACTGACTAATGGGCTCTAGGGGACCCTGTTTGAGCAGAGAGGTTGGACCAAATGACCTCACGTGGCCCCTTCCAGCCTGAACCATTCTGTGGTTCTGAACCCACAGTCTCACAGTCTGGTGGCTGAAGGCTAGGTATTGCCTCAGAGCAAGAAGGCAGACTGTCACCCTGCTCCAGTCTTGTCTCATGTTTTTCTTGCAAAATCCATGTGGGTCTTTTGCAGTTGTATAGCTCCAGAGAGCCCCAGGTCTTCTGTCACACACTACAAGACATACTGCAAGCTGTAACAAAAAGGCGTCTAGTTAATACACAGGTAATGATTTATGGATAACACTATTTTTATAACAGTGCTTGACTGTTCTCTAGAAATACCATAGTAGATTCAAGATTTCTTCATTCTTTCCTGATCTTAGTGGTTGTTGATTCTCTGAAGTAATATGTCCTTTCACTGCCTGGTGCCCACTCATGATTTTGTTTTTAACTACTTGCTCAGTTTTCTGTGATTCCTTAATGTTTTTGTTATAAACATTCCAGTTAGCCCCAGGTTGCTGATGTTCTGGATATTATAGTTCTGCTGGTATAGGTGAACATTGCAAATGCTTACCCAAAATTATATAGATGAGAAACATTGCACACCTATTTCTCTACACAGAGCACAATCTTCTGACAATTTCTACTGAAATAAATACAGAGAAACAGTTGCATGTATCTGTATCTGGTGTTCTAGATCCTAGAACCATTAGCTATTTGGGTCCACACTCAAGTAACTACTGCTATTGTAGGAGCAATACTCCATTCCCATTATGGGGCCTTCTTCAGACTGCATTCCTGTGGGACAGGACTCAGTGACTACAACCCTGTTTCTTACCATGCCTTTCTGAATCTGTTAATACCCCATCAGTAATGCCCCTTACCTTCTGTGCAGTGACTGATACATCTCTTCAGGCAATAGCAATGCAGGTTGTGCATGTGATGTTTTACAATCATCACTATGTCTTCTTCAGTATAGCATCTTGGCCTTCATTTCTCCTAAAATTACAGCTCTATTGCATTTCAATACTTGACACTTTGGCCATCCTACACTGTGATTGTCCTGTAACTTTTGTGTCGGTGATTACTGCTTAAAGAATCTACTGTTATTAATAGTTTAACAATATTAATAGCACTTTCTACTTCCAGTGCTTTTCTTTCTCTAAAACTACTATTTTTGCTACTTCTATCCATATTTGTATTCCCATGTGACATTGTTAAATCTATTTATTTATATGTATCTTGATTTCATGGGGTTTGAATGTTTCATGTAATATGCTCCAGTTTTGATAACTCACAAGTCAAAGTTTCTACATAAATGATGTTCAAAATTCCAGTCACAATTTCTACTTCCTCTAAAATGGTATTCATAAACACTCTTGGTTGGTTGTACTCAGTCACATGAAATCCATTTCTGCGTCAATGTGGCAATGACCCTTTAATAAAAGCAGTATGTCTGTTCTACTTAGAAAAGTCAGAGTAAATGTTTTTTCGCAGTAACATGCGCTGTATTAATTTGTTGCTAGTACTTGTGTACCCAAAATTTTGACTTGTCTCTCAACTGGAGTCTTTGGTTAAAAGAGTTAATCACACTAAGAACAAAACTTTGTGAAGTATACATGTTAGACCTCTTTTTTTTTTTTTTTTTAATTTTAGTTTCTATTTCACTTCTCCTTTTCACACTTTGTTTAATCATCTCTGGTGTTTTCCACTCATATTTCAGTTCCTGAGGTTGTCCAGGTTCTGTCACAATTGTTGGGCATTACTTTGATTTTTAGCCAAGTAAATAAAAATAAAATATGCAAGTTAAATTTGTATGCTGCTTCAAGCCTCTGTAATACATTCCCTTAAAATCAGAGACATTCGTTAAAATCACAAGATTATTTTTGGCATCATGGCACGTAGATGCAGTTGTATATCCCTCACATTTGTTTTCCACAATTTTAAAGTAGTGGAGACATGTATCTAATGTTTTCATTCTCTTTGGTACAAAAGAGTTTCTCATTGTCACTACAGATGAGGTCTATTATCAATAAAGAGCAGGGTGCTTACTACTTCCCTTGTTATGCAAGCAAATATTCACAATTTTGAACCTAATAGAATTAATAATAAAAATAAACCCAGGCAAACTTCACTCAGACAAAACTTAATAATTAATTTATGCGGCTGCTTTTAAAAGCCTTTTTGCTGGCAATAATTCTGGTGAGACTTCCCTTATGTACTCTTAAATTGTAATAGCAACATTTATAACGTAACATAACATTCTTACTTTTATTAGCTTATTTACCTTGCCATAATTAAAATTGAAACTGGAACTATTTAGGCTATTTTCCATTTATGAGTTTCTCTTGATATACATAAGATTCTGCTTTGTTTATAATTGGAGCTAGTTCATCCCATTTACAGTTTAGACTGTAAACTTGTGTGGAAAATATGCAACATTACTTTCCATCCTCCTTGCCATTCTGTAAAGTAGTGGTTCATTCTTGTTTGTTTATTCGTGCATTGAGCATTCCTTCCCATCTGAGTTGCTATAGCAACATTAATCTCTTTCCATGTGTTTAGATAGGGTCAGTAGCCATTCTTCAGTTAAAACATTAGGCAGACTTTTTTTCTCCCAGGCCTAGCTCTAAATCACATGAACTTGTGAGAAGCTGTAGCTCACAGGTGATTACAATGACAAGATGATACAATATCCCAAACCTTTCTGTAATTTTTCACCTTTTGGCTTAGTGCTATTTTTATAGTCCCATTGGGCCATTCAATTTACCTTGAAGTGCAAGTTCACAGCAACGTGGAGCCTTTCTTTTCTTCACAGGCTTCCATATAATTCCTTGATGATTTGCTCTGGAATATATGTTCCTTGCCTCAAATAAGTTTATTGGTTTAAATTGCATCTGGAAAATACAATGATAAATGCCTGCATGGTGGTACACCTGGCTATAGCTTTCTTTACTGAACTACCTCAACCCACTTTTTCAGTGGGTCTAGAATTAGGAAACCATACTTACTGCCACTTTGCATAGTATGTGGGATTAAGGTGGGACTGCACCTCTTCTGGAGAAGTCTGTTTGTATCCTAGCCCGTTGTCCCAAGTTTGGCTGGGATAGAATTCATTTTCTTCTGATGTTTCTCACTGATGTTTTGGTTGTTGCTAAGCCGTGCTTACCCTAAGTCAAGGACTTCTTAGTATCTTATGCTCTGCCAGTGAAGAGCTGCACAAGAAAGTGGGGGCAGAAGGAGCACAGTCAGGACAGCTGACGTGAGATGGCCAAAGGAATATTTCATACCACAGAACATCGTATAAAGTGGGGAAGTTGGCTGGCAGGAGCCGATTGCTGCTCAGGGATGGGCTGAGTATCAGTCAGTGAGTGATGAGCAACTGTATTGTCCATCACTTATTTTTCCTGGGTTTTATCTCCCCCCTCTCTCTTTCATTATTATTGCTACTATTATTATTACTATTGTTGTTGTTGTTTTATTTTACTTTGCTTTAGTTATTAAACTCTTTCTACACTAACCCACCGGTTTTTACTTTTTTCTGGTTCTGCTCCCCATCACACTGGGCAGAGAGTGAGTGAGCGAGTGGCTGTGTGGTATTTAGTTTCCATCTGGAAATGGCAGGGCATTTCTATTAAACCATGGTCCATTAGTTCTCTAATGTTTTAATTTTATTTTTCTCCTAGTGGGAGTATTCACCACAGCACAAACTAAGCAATTATGTACCCATCTGTCTTCATATTTGACCAACTAGCTACCTTCTAATACTCCCTTTTACAATCAGGCACCCCCTACATGCTCTTGCTCATGCATCTATTGAAACAAATCTACTTAAAGTGTACATAGTGCTTGTTATGTACAATTTTTTTTACCTGGCCACGCTATACTGTCTATGCTTCACCTGTCTACCAGCTTCTATAGTAATCGTCCCACAATTTCCTCATTCCATGTTGTAAAGTTGCTCTATCTTTTTATACCTTGCTTTGTACGATTTTCTTTGGTTTGTTTACAAGCTGGATGTTTCTTCAAATATCAAATCTACTGGGACCACCACAACCTTGGAAAGGGTGTGTTGTTGACTATTCAAATATTGCTGCCTCTGTATGTTTCCTTTTGGTAGGTTTTTACATGACCTGCCTTTTTTTTTTTCTCTCTGCTTTTTTTAACCAATGTTCAGGATTTCCTTTCTATGATTGAGAGACTACCAGATTTCCATTCTGTGTTTGTAGGTAATTTTTATTCTACTTCAGTAGCCAAATAGTTAAAGTTTGATGTATCCGGTCTGAAACTAAGTATGAAGCTAGGTCATTTCCTTTGGGTTTCTCTTTTAACATCATTAGCAGAGCTTGTGGCTCTGTTGCTTGTGCAGAGTGAAGGCAGACAGCTCTTTTTATTTTTCCCAGCATATCTAATAGAGGATTTTCCATCCTTTTGATAAAAACTGGAGCCATTTGTGAACCACACTGAATAACCTGTGGCACGAACTCAGTAACGGAGCTTTTATCTGGTGGGAGACACATAAACAGGTAAAGTGCACTTCTGTTCTGTTCAAGGGTTAAAAGCCCTATAGAGTTAGTGATAAAGTCTTGCCTTATTCTACAGAAAGCTCTTATTTGTAAAAGCCAGTGTGTATCCAGCTAGCCTAGGTTTGATACATATCCAGTTTGTACTTTTCCACTGATTATGTACTTTACTGTAGTACGTACATGCTTTATATCTCATGCTTTAGCAGAGCATGTGTGATATGTACTACTGCAAAACAGCCTCTAGTGATGTATACCGAAAGCTAATTGCCTATACTAAAGCTAAACCTGTTTTTTAATATGGAATAGAGTTTTTTCCCACAAGTCTTAAGAATCTCAAAGCAAAAGCCTTTTATTTCTGTGTTCTTTAAACAGCACCGTGTAGATCAGTAGTGGCCAGCTGAACATGAAACAGCTTATAATAATGGGCATCTAAAGGCCAGTGTTTGAACTACTGCAGTTTTACTTCTTTTAGTTTCTTTCCATTCTTGTTTGTGAGATTTCTTCACTAATTTGATAAGTGGTTCACTCATTTCTGCAAATATGATTTTCACAAAAATGTAAGCAGCTCCAAAAGTGAATCGAATACAATTTTTACATGCATGGACTCTCATAGTCAGTTCTACCCTTTGCTGATGCCAGTATCACCATTCCTTTGACCTAAAACTATTACTGAATATTTCACTTTAGATTGTACCTGAGTTTTGTCATGATTAGCTTTGGTGGCTATGTTTTGAGTAATGCTGACTACTTCTTAAGTATATTCCCAGACTTTCAGTTTTTCCATGTACTGATACATCATTCATGTGTGCTATGACAAAACACATTCTGATGGTAATTTCATGCATATGTGATATATTTGATCTGAAAATCTTGAGGTACATGGATAAAACAGCATTGCTTTCTCTCACAGGTAAATGTTTGTTGTTACCAGCTCTGCTCTGTTAGTGGAATTGCAAAGAAAGCACTGGCTAAATCACAGTCAAATATTCTGCCTAGTGTTACACAAATTTCAGGCATTTTTCCACTACAAACAACCTGAGAGATGGCTACCTTATTTAAGTGTTAAAAACTCACTTTTAGCTTTTTTCCATTGCTTTTAACCCTGGACAAATAGGATGTTAAAATAATAGGTCTCTGTACTAAGATCTTGTTTTCCAGTAAGGTTGTTAATGGTGGATTGGAGTCCTTCCTCTGCCATTAAAATACAATTTCTATTTTTTGACATTTTAAATTACAGACGTACAAAACTTGAGGAAATTCTGTTACCCAAATATCCACTGTTTTTACTTCCTCCGGATTCTTAATAACAAAGCCTCAATGACTTGCAGGAATCACTCCACCCTCACCTCCCACTGGTAGGGCCCAATTTCACAAACATCCCTAGCAAAATCTGCAGCTAATCCATTTTGTTTCAACAAGGCTGTGCCAATAATTCCCTGGTGTTTCTAAAAGGGATCCTCCCACTCCTGAAGGAACAGGAAAAGGAGACTCCTGAACTTGGCAGCTGTTTAACTGCAGGCAGAGATCTTAATACAGGTACTTGAACATCCTTTCATGCATATAATGCAAGTTTTACCATTTGCTCTCTTTCTTGAGTTATAGCTGGAACAAATATTTGTTGAAGAGTGGTAATTGACAGTATCAGTATCAATTAACATCATGGCACTAGTGACAGTTAATGTTCTTCCCTTGACCACCCGGTACTAATATTATTACTGGCCTTTCTCATTGGTTATATTGTAATTTTAACACTAGACCAGGGGCAAGTAGACAATTGGGGTGAGTGTCCTTAGTATTTGTTATTGAGAGGAAGAGATGATGTGAGGGCTTCATTGAGAGGGACCTATTATTTTCTGTAGTTTTCATTCCTCATGACTTTTTGTTGGCTTGACAAAATATGCCAGCAAGGAATTTATGTATTCTATCCCATGTTCTCAAATCCTTGCCTCTTTTTCTCAAAATTTGCAAAAATTTCCATCCTTTCTGCAGTTTCATTGGTGTCCACTAAAGGAAGTTTTTATCATGTTGTCCAAGGATGTTTTGCATTACTATCTCTTTTTACATGAAGAGCTAAACCCACACTGAGGACTGTTTTTCCTTTTCTGTTTCTTTTTATTTTAAATGGAGGCTGTGTGTCATTTAAGACCCTATTTCTGAAAATTACGGTCTGTAATGTCTACAGTACGTAGACCTTTTATCAGGTCCACAGGACTGAGATTTCATTCTATTCTTTCTTACTTTCATTATCTTGTCCATTTTCCTTGTCTATACCTGCTGAAGCTGAATTTAGAGCTCTTCCCATTGTAGCTGTGCTTGATTCACAGGTCCCATAGTTACTCTTGCTGACTTAACTCTTGTACCTCTGCTACTTGAAAGCCAGTGGTTCTGTTTGATCAGATACATCCCCAAATGCCAATACCAACAGTTTTCCCAGGATTCACATTATTTTACGATCTCATAGCATTCTAAGTGGAATAACCTGCTAGCCAAATCTCCTGTCATCGCTCAGATAACTGTTCTGAGACATCTAACTACTAAATTTCTTACAGGAAATTGTTCCTGCAGTGTAGCTGATAATCATACTCCATTCTGAGGCTGTGCAATCTTTACTAGCTAAGGAAAGCTAATCCTTTAGTCCCCAAAGCCCCATTTTATAAGTTTCTGAATTCAGTGGCCTCAAGTTTTAAGCAAATACTCTTGCTCGCTCTACAGTCAGATCCGTTGCTATTGTTATAATAATCTCCCACATTTTAGGAGCAGCATGACCCAAGCAGGACTAACCAGCGGGATGCTTTTTTTTTTTAATACTGTTTTGGCTTTAACTGCATAACTGGATAATAAAAGTCTATTTTGTTGTCACTTCAACCCGAATTTTCATCATAGTTGTGGTCTGAGTTTCTCTTATTTCCTTTATGTATAGTTGACTGTTGTGTTCTGGACAACTGGTGTTGAAGTAAAAGGACTTTCTGAGTGCGCAGAAATCCATCTGTACAGTATAGTTTCTGAGTCTCTCTTCAAGTAAGTAAATGGTTCACTGCAGAAACTATAAGGTAAACCTAACAATCAGAAACTGAGAATCTAATCTTAAACACTATTAGACTAGTATTACACACCCAAATCAAAACAGAGACAAAAGGCTGAATGTTCTTATTATCAGCTAGATCAAAACTGATGCACAACAGTTTTGGTAACATTTGCCATTATTCCCACTCATATTTTGCTGATATAGAAGATATACATATATATTTCTCCTTTTCTGTTGTTCACCCCTCTCTTTTTCCATGTATTCATATAAATATATATGAATAAGAAGGGGATTTTCATAGGTAGACAATGTAATTATTATTTTCCTCTATTTCTCATCATGGCTTAACACTGATGAGTATGAGTCATCTGATATGGCATGACAATCAAGTCCTTATCTGTATTCATGTGACCTGTAGGGAGGAGATCAGTTTACTTAGTTCACCATTATCAGAATAGCCACTACTATGAATATTGGGGTAGCACAAAGGATATTTTGATGACTACCATAGTGGTGGCACATAAAATTAAACAAGATGGCTTTTACTGTTCTTGGGGTTAAATTGTTTATGGGGAACATTTAATATGACATCGTGAGTTAAGCGTTATTCTGCCTGCCTGCCTTATTTCATCCTCTTGTGAAACAGAGGAAACTGTCAGTTCTGGTGCCAGATGTAATGGAACAAGGTGAACTCTGTAATCAATTGTGATAACACAATCCAACCCCCAGTGCATGAAAAGACCATGCACTCATAATGACTTAGACCTAACTTCATTTTTAGGCCTTAAGGAAACATGTAGACATGCTTTCCCTGAGAGATCTACCACTCTTGAATAGTTCAGTTTACTTGAAATATGAATATAGGTGGAAATCTATTAGGAAAGTAGATGGTAAGTCTGTCCTGTGAAAGAACGCACCACACCAGTACTCAGAAAGATATTTTGTCACATATATATTTGGAACAAAATGAAGTACCGTATTTCAATAATTTTTGATCTTGCAAACACACGATTTCGTACACACATTAAATTATCCAATTGGTGTGTGAGAGATTCTTCTAGTCCTGTCACATACAGTAATAAGCATCTTTCTTTGCTAATATGTTGCCAAGGTGTTCCATAAATAACCTAGGCAGGTACATTCTCCTCCCTGCTGTGCACCATACCATGGAATCAATTTCATTATAGGACTTGGCCTGGTTCTGGTCACACCTGCTTATAACTTCCAACTGAATGGACGTCTTCATGAACTGATTGCCAGCCATGCACGATCACTGCAGAAATCATCTGTCTTCTTTAGGATGTGGGATAACTTAGCAATATATCTGTCCTCAGACACCACAAAAAATCCTGTAATGTCTTCTGCAAATGACCCATGACATGGAGTCACTGCCAGGTCTTTTCCTCTATTGGTTAGATAAAAGGCTTTGTTTGTATGCCAAGTCCCATAGATACTCACCAGAGGTAGTTTAAAAAAGATCAATTTTCTGAATTTGGTTCTGCTTCATAGTACTGACTGTTCAAAGAACCCCAGAGGATGCTCCCATTGAGGAATCTCAACATTTAATAAGCATACCTTGCCCACAGGGAATCTTGGGATCTTTAGGATATTTGCCATAGGTTCTCTAATTTCTGCTGGAACAGCATTCCTTGTGTGCCAGGTGTGGACAATGAAAAGAAGGAGAGTAGACTTTTTCTTCAGTAGGAGATATCTCAGTTTGACTAGGTGCTCAAATGAGATGCTTAGAGTTGCTTCCTTGAACATTTTCTATACTAACAAACTCATTTGCTCTCAGTGAATGGTGATATAGAAACAGTACTGCACCGAACACCTTATTCAGTCAGGGTGAGCTGTTAATCATTTATGATTTATTGTTGACTATAAAAAGAAATCAAGGAATTATACTTAGTATCATGGCACTCACACAGGGTCACGTGTCATTGCATGCAAGCAGAATGTAAACTGTACAGAGGTTGTGACACAGGGCTGAGTCAGAAAGGAGGATGTCTAGAGTACAAAGGGTGAGGACGTTGGAATATGAGCAGAGATCACTTTCTTCCTTCAATTATCATTGTGTGGTGCTGCAACACTGTCCAAAGCCTTGTGGTTGAATGGTCCCCATGAAAATCAACTTTTTGGGGAGCCACTTGCCCGTCCTTCTAGCTCTGACCTACAACCTTTATCTCCCATTTTGTTTGGGACATAGGAAGTCACGTTGTGGTTTCACTGTCCACACAGGGAAGGGGAAGAACATTAAGGAAGACCTCTGAGGCTTGCTGATTAGTTGAATATCTTGTATGGGTGCTTTTTGCAGTTTCTTAGCAGGAAGGTCTCAATTTACTAATATTACTCATACGAGTTTGGCCATGATTAGCACTTCTTCAATTTCGTTGATTGCATTACTGTTTAATATATTATGTCACTTTTACGCAAAGTTTATACTTAGAAATCAGTAAGAAATAAATAAGAAAAACACTCTGAAATCTGGATTTGCAGCGCAAAAGTCTAATAAATTCAAGTTTCAGTGGGAAGTGTATGGGAAAATGTTTTTTCCCTTAACAAGGATAATACCTGGGAGTAGAGCAATATACTTTGTTGCAATCAAAATACATTTTAATGATCTTATGATGAATTTATGGAAATAAAGATTAAAGATCCTTTATGAAATTAGGGAAATGGGGAGTTAAGAGAAGATGCAGATAGAATAATGAAACATTAGAGCATCCAGTCCGAATCACTAGAATGACTGGGGGTAATTGCCTTTTCAGTAACTGTAGCTGCAATGTAGCTGGCCACAAAAAAGTGAAATCTGATTTTCTAATTGCATGGTGAGAGAGTTATTTCCTCCAGTCTCTTTAAAACTGCTTCTTGCAAAATGATCACAGGCAGACATATCTTGATATCGTAACTGGAATCTTCCTGGTGAGTCTCCCTGGATTGTCAGGGATCATTTGCATTGTCTTGTATGGCAGAGGTGTGGCATGTGGCAGATGTTTCTGGAAGCAGAAATGACACGAGGGAGCATTACCCCCATTCTCTATGGTTATGGCTATTTGAAAGGTTTGGAGCTTGTGAACATGTGTCTGCGCTGTGTCCAATTGCCTTTAGAAACACATTTACCTTAGAGTGCACAATCATTTGTTTTATAGTAAACATCAAAAAGGAACAAAGCAATTTGGCTGTGGTTAAAGACTAACATGCAGAACATGGTCATAATGCCATAATCAATGTCTTACGAGATGAAGTGCTTATTTTTAGTTATTTCACCACAGTAACAAAATCCAGTGCTTAAGATTAAGTAAAATAAGTAAGTATTCTTCCATACTGCTGCAGAAAATGAAAGTCAAATTAATTACGGAAATTAAAAATATTTGCCTATTATTGAAATAACCCCTGGTTTGGGGCTAGTTGCCTAAAAAAAAACCAAACCAGTGAAACAGCACAGGTCCAGAGGATGGTAATGTCAAAGATCAATAGCACCAATTCTGCTTAGAAGGGTTATAAGAACTGGAGGGTGGGGGGGGAGGGGATGTTTATTTTGGTTTGGGGTTTTGTTTTTGTTGGGTTTATTCGATGAGAGAGGACAGACAACACTTGTGAAACCAGCATTAAAATTTTGAAAGTACTGCAAAGTGAAGTGTAAGAAGTTCTTCCTATTTGTTGTGGATAGGGAAGTGATTAAAGGGAAGGACTAATAGGTCTAACTTATCTCAAGGACAATTCATGTTAGACATCCAAAAAGTAGTTTGGGTAGTCTAAAGTTCTCCATCTTTGCTTTTGGAAACTAACTATGGAGGTACAGAATTCAAACATCTGTCAAGAATGTAATATGCAATAACTGATGTGATCTGAAGGAAGGAAGGTTGGGCAGGATGGCATTTTGACAGTATACATCTTCCACATGTGATGAACTGTAGCTGTAGAAATAAACAAAAACTTGGAATTCAGTATTACTAGGAAGAACTGAATGAGAGATTTTAAATTCTCATAATTTCCTCTGTCATCTAGACATTTCAAAAATAGTATGGAATAGAATGCAAATATATGTAAAATATGGCTTTGAATAGTATTGTACAAGGGAATAAGTCAAAATTAATAGTTTTGATTTCTGTATAGAATATAATATGCATGCTGTTATATATTTCGTATGTAGTGATCGAGTTTCTAAACTCCTTTCCTTCTTTCTCAGGCATTCAGCTGTCTGCGATCCAAGACACAGCGGTGTAACCATCTTTCAGACTTTTGAGGAAATTGCTTAATTTGGAGCAAGAACTGCAAAGAAGTCGATAAAATGGGTTTCTGCAAGGTAAGAAAGGTTGCAGACAGAGGTAAGACTCTTAAAATGGAGTTAAGCAGCTGTTTAAGGATTCAAGAGAAAAAAACATCAGCATGAAAAGAAATAAAATCCTGAGGCAAAAGCAGGGATTTGGAAGACAATAATTCACTCCCAATGAGGGTCCCTTCCAGGGGCAGTAGAAACCAGCTGTACCCCACCTCACTGAGGACTTCTTGGCCAACAAAGATTTTTCCTGTTTCTTGATTCAGGGCACTGAGCATACCAACACTCAGTTTAGTATTTCATTAATTCAAGTTATCAAGAAATGGTAGTGTACGGTAACTAATCAGTAACTGCCGAATACTTTTGAGCTGTGCGTATTCAGTTTACAAAGTGCTCTTTGTGCATGGCAAAAGGTCTGTCCAATCAAAGACACTCAGTAAGGGAAGGATTGTTGCTATTGTTACAATGCCACCAGGCATATCCTTGCCTAGAAAAGTTATATGGACAAAAGTTGGACGTGTCATAGTAATAAATGTTTTATTCAGATTTGAGTGGGAAAATTGTTTTCCACCTGCACAAAAAGTAATTTTGTTTATTTTTTCCATCAGTTTTCATTTGTGAAATAAAGTCCTGAACATTTTTAAAGCCCTAATGTTCAGTACTGTATTTCTTTAAATTCATTTTTTCTGTTATAACTGTAGTAATAATATAACTTTAAATGCAACTATCCAGCAAATAATGATTCTGAAAAATATATCCTCACATATTAATGCATCGAGTCATATTTAATAACTTCAGTGATAAACAAACACCAAGGAAGTTGTTTCTCACATACAAAAAAAACTCTCAAGGTGAGATGTAGATTTGTCTAGATTTTCTCTTGGTTAAATATAAACAACAATGCAGAAAACTTTTTAGTTTTCAAAAACAAGACTGAGTTTGTAAAGCTGAAAACTGGCACAGTAGTTATAGGAATCCAGTGACATTATTTTAGTTTGTGGTAGTCCTTATGAGAATAAACAATTAACTCCAAATCAAATCACAGACAATAAGAGTGGAGTCTTGTAATTTTAAAACATGCTTTTCAGAATGGACTTTCTTTTTAAACACAAATAGAAGCTTTATGCTTACATTAACTTGATTTGTTCTCATGCTTTGTCCAGGAAAAATAAAATGTCTGGCAACTACAATAGGCATTATCTTGTAGCTGAGCATAAAGCTTAGTTAAAGGAACACAAAATTGTCAGTTTCTGACAGTATAATAATTCCCTTCATATAGGACAATTCTCATTGACAGAATGGTAGCCAAGTTGGCAAAATTCCTTTACAGAGTATTATTCTTTTCCAGCCCTGATTAACAGGAAAGAGGCTGCTAAAATAGAACAGGACTTCTCCTAGTACCATAAATCAGAGGTTCTTCATGGGTGTTCTGATCTATGCTAGGGTTGAATGCCATTGAGGAATCATTACAGAATTCCTGCAATCCTTTCCAGCATTTTGCCTACCTGGCGCTTATTGGAAAATCCAATTCTCCATATTTAAGGTAAATAGAAGGAAAAATAGTTTGTATTATTTTCTCTGGTCACAATATATGCAGACATTGAAGTATTTGCTTCGGTTTCATGTCTTATTTGCTATTTTTATTAATAAGTATATAAAAAAGGTTAGTTTTTCTTGATATTGTTTAGAAAATTTTGAAGGCATCATGCCATCATTTCACAATGTTTTGTCTCTGATATCAAAGTTAGATAAAAGTTTCTGTGTCAGTAGTTCCACTATCATGTGTCAATTAGTGATGTGCTGACCTGCATCAGATTAAAAAAAAATGCATAGATCCAATGTGTGGTCTGTGGGATAAGATTCTCTCAACACAAATAATTTTTTAGAAGCGTGAGTAGTTGAAACTTCACCACAAAATATGAGAGTGCTATTTTTAAAACGCCTTTCTCTGCAGTTTCAGAAACTGTCTCATGATCAGTTTGTTAAAAAAATGTTAAGACATTTTGACACAAGAAGAGGGTTGGATAAATAAATTTAGATAATTAAATACATGGAAACAGTGTGAAATAATTAATAGTGAGTACCGCACAGGATGATCTGTGTATGCCTAACTTAACTGTGTTCCAAAACTTATGTTATGATCATGCAAAATACAACTTAAATAACAGAGTTTTGCTGAAAAGTCTGGTGAATGATCTGTAAGAGCACTAACTTAAAGAAGGATTTAAGGTTTAGTTTATTGAACTAATACAATTTCTCATTTTACTGAAGTGCCCAAGAGAGATTATTCAAACCATGCATTTATAACACATAAGAGAAGGGAATTAATTGTGCTTCAGTCTACAGAATTAATGTTGACAGAATATTTCAAGGGACCTATGGTCATATTCCAAACATGTAAGAGTAGTTATTCTTAAAATTCTGAAAAAGGTGTGTGAATATAATGCAGGAACAATACTCTGTCAGGCAAAGGGAAATTGGCTACTATCTTAACAAAGAGGGGATTGAGTAAACCTTATGAATAAGTATTTTCACATAGAAAATAAATCTGATGATGCAGAGCTTCACAGAAATAATAATATCCAAGAGATATTGTTCTATCTTCAATTAAACAATGTCTGTGAAGGGAAATAGAGCATAGAAGCTGTTAGCCAATAGGTATAACAAACTTATGACCACTTGCTATTTTTAAGGTAAAATTAGAACTTTTCCTCATGTACAGGCTTTGCTTTAGATGAGGCAAACTTACCCTGACCCGATGAGTCACTTATCAGCCATTTTTAAATTGCTTCTGCAACAAGGGGTTTGAATTCTCCAGCAATTCTGTATTACCAGATCTCTGCTTCTTCTAATCACAGTATAACAAACTGGTTTGGGAAGAAATTTTGGATTGTTTATGAGCCTTAAATAGCTCAAAGGTCATAGATTGGTCATCTCTTTTTAAATCCCTCTTCTGTGAGAAATTTTGTAGTTATTAAGTAGAAGGAGAAAAAAGAAACATTTTCTTTCTTCTTGAACTTTTGAATGATCAGGACACTGCATTCAAGACATCTTTACTTAGCATCTAGTCAATGTCTCCTTGATACAGACAATGTCTATACAAGATTTCATGCTTCAAGTCTTTGGCCCGTAGAATTAAAAATTCCCCCTTGATGACATCAAAGATTGGCTAAAACTGAGGGTAGGCTGGTGATTTAACCAAATAACTGATATGAGGGAAGACAGTATTTTTCAAACACTGAGTTTATGAATCCTGCTAATGTATTTAGAGGAAAACAAGTCGCCAGACTTTGGATGAGAAAAGGATTTCTCCTCGGATTAGATTGACTGGCACCTGCATTGTTTCTAGGTGTTTTTGTACCTCTTTGGTTGTGAATCAGCTACCGTGTTCACCTACACGTTTTTTATATACTCAGGTAACATACATTGCCTCAGATTCTTTTGTTGTTTATTTCACAGATTTAATCTCTTCAGGCTGGAATGATATATTCTCACCCAAATTATCAGTTTTAACATGGACATACCTGAATGATTTATAGCCAACTTCAATATATAAGAGATTAGAAGAAGATTTAGTGATCTTCTCTGATTTCAAATTCTGTGCAGCTGTGGTGCTTTGTGACTGAACAAAGTACAGAAGCTATAGAGAAATTACAGAATTTTGCATCTTACTAAGTAGATGTAAAATACTCTCCCAATTTTCCCACTTTTTAATATCAGTTTAGTTGCTTCAGCTCCAGGTGTGATAAAACCAGGTGTCTTTCATTTTCTTTGCATTACTGTATGCATGCAATAGAAACTCTGGTAAAAATTACTCCTCTGTTTTATTTCCATTTCCGTTTCTTATCATGATTGCACTGCAATAGCATCGAGACATTGCAATGAGATAACAGAACATTCTGACAGATCTCGTAGTTCTGTCTATTCTCCCTTTAAGGTCAAACAGTTGTGAAAGAACTCCATATACTATTCCTTTCTATTTTCTTTCAATTGACTTTTCCTTAAAGTTTCTAATTTTAGTTTTTTTGGTTCTCACTGAAATAGTTGGACCAGTCCATTAAGATCAAGTCCAGGAAAGCATTTAGACACACAAGTTAAAACCCAGTATTCCCATTAACTGCTGTGGGTATGCTTCTATACAAATATATCACAATGACTTTTCATATTAATTCTTTATATTCTGCTTGACTGGCAATGCTAAACTACCCTTTCTAAAGTAATCCTCAATCTGATTAAACTACCTCTATTCCAAAACATTATAAAATTACAAAGTTAGTTTTACTAACATTTTGAGATTACAGGCATGCATGACAAAAAGGAACAAAAGTAATTTCTTCTGGGTAATTATCAGATTAAGTAAGTTTTGTGTGAGTAAAGTGATAGGAGACCTACAGACAAATTTGCATAAACCTATTTTTCTTCTAGTACAAGTATTTATATTTAATTTTTCATGAATTTTACTTCTGTGAAAGTGTTGAGCAGGTCTACTTTAATACATACATTGAAATAAGGGTTAAGAAGTACAATTAATTTATTTACATGTTAAAAATAGTTGTTATTTTCATTGAAGTAATGCCTACAGATACTGATAAAAACAATACATTCCACAACAAAACAAATGGCCCATTTCAAGCATTTTAGAATATGAGCATACATTCAAAAATCAGAAGAATACTAATTAGGCAAGTTTCTGCTGACCAGAGTTATTTCCAAAACATTTCTAAACCGAGTCTGAAACTCATCTTGCTGTTCTGCAGTTACTCAAATGAGAAACTTCATGCACTATAGTAAAATCCTGTTTTCTTTCATGCTAGATGGATGATGTTTTTCTGGATTAGACTTAGAAGATGGGAAAGGAAGCAGAAGATTAAAACAATGCTTTGGTGTTGCCTGGTTTCATCCTTACTATATATTCAAGAATGGATTCATCCTTAAGTGCAGCAGGTACTTTGAGAATTCAACAACACCTCTAATAAGGTAAAGAGGAATTCCTTTGAGTTTTAAGGGGCATAATTAAAACAACAGTACTTATAACAGGGAACTATTTCTGGACTAGTTCTTCCACAGAAGAACTATACTGTTCTTCTGTGGAAGAACAAAGTATTCAGGCTTGTTTTCCCAGGTGACAATGAAATATATGTGTGTTTAAGGACTAGTATTATTCCCTTTAGGAAAAGGGAGGTACAGTCCAAAGGGCATACACTTTATTATCCAAAATGGGAGAGGCAATTGGAGTGGGAAAAAATCCAAGAGAAAGCTATTTGTTATCTCTGTCTTACATAAGAGGAACAAAGTCCAATCATGCTGCATGTCCTTAACCATATTAATTCTGCTCGTGTTTGAATAATTTTTCAGAGGACTAGACACAAAGAGGAACAACGTTTTACGGTATGTCAGTAGTTTGGGGTTGTTTTTTTTTTAATCAGAGGTATTTTATAAATTCACAGTTAACTAAAATTGGGACAAATCCAATTAACTGCATATTCTTTTAAATAAGCACTTAATTTGTCATTTATTTTGTATATCTGTGCTGAATTGCAGAAAATATTCTTATGTAATTTGAATGAAATTAAATGAATTACTTAGCATTATCAAATGTATACAAATACAGAATATAGATGTTTGTAAGGAAATTTTAAACTTCTAGACTTTTTTCAATATGCTTATAGTTGTGCATTATGGATATTCACTTGCAATATATGATATTAATAACTTTACTGATTGTAATAAGTATCCATATTTTTCTTTCAAATAAATGATTGTTGATATTACTGTCCTTGGCTTAAGGCTGTGTATTTCTCAGTCAAATATTATTTTACAGGAAACTATCTTCAATAAATTTAAAATGCATTCTGAAGATGAAAAGAAGTATACTGCAGATGGAAATAGTCATGAGATCGCTGCATCCAGCCAGGGTCATGAATCTGAAGACGAACAGTAAGTATTCCTAAATATTGTAAACGTTCTGTATTGAAGCTTATTAGACTCCATTACTTTGGTTTATATTTTATTGAATTTTGTATTTCAAATCTTATTTTACTTAATTTTGTTAGGAAAACCTAGTAAGAGAAAGCTTTGTATCAATGTAAGAGTAGCGTTGATTGGCACATTCATTTCATGCAAAAGGATTATTTTTTTTTCCCTTAAAGGATTAAGTGCCCACAGTATTGACTGGAGCTGATTGTAAAACAATTCTAAAATATGACAGAAATTATGTCGGAATGGAAATCTTGGATACATTTATGTCATCTGCTAAAAGTTATCTTAATATTTTTAGTATGGTAGTGAATCAACATTTTACATGCTTGAACATTTTATATATTCCCCATCCAGTATGCACAAAAGTTTGATTTTGTGAGTTATCTTCCTCTCTTCTATTTTGAAAGCTATACAGTACTTTGGTTCACAACTTCCCTGACCAGATAGTTGAACCACTAACACCGTTGGTGTTTCATCCTTGAAGGGGTGAACTGGGAAGAACATTACTTAAATTTACAGAAGTTAGGAGGTGATACTGCTTATATTGCTGAAGATTTAAATACAAACATCTCAAGGACACTCAACAAATCATGTTAATTTTACACACAATTATTTGCTGTAAAATTATTTTGTAATTATAGTATAATTGAACTGCATTAATATGTTGAATTAGTATGTCTGTGAAATGTGGTCCATTTTTAAATTCATCAAAACTACCACACCTTTTTTAGCAAGGGAAAGAAGAAGAAGAAAGTGGAAAAACCTAAGATGGTCAGCTCACTTACACTGGTAAGGTTTGTTTTCTCTATATGTGTGTATGTATATGTATACACAGGCACATTTCAAAGTGTAATCAAAAATGATTACAATTATTTTAGTGTCCTGCCTTTATGATGCTGTCTCTGCCAGATACTTTGACACTACAGAATATTGGCTATATTATAGAAATCTACCCGTTCTTTCTGTGGATGTAGTTATACTAAAGAAGCTGTCTTATTACTGATAAGGATTCTTAGGAGTCTTCCCTTCGTAATTTATCATGTTAAACACACCCATATCAGATACCTGTGAAAGATAGGATTTTCCATGTTCAGTCATTTCTTCTGACACAATGAAAAGGGCAACCATATGCCTAAATTATGTGTGGTCTTGTCTTCTAAATTACCGGTTAGGTACTAATCGCACTAATTATCCCCATCAGTCATTATTCAATCACCTGAGTCAGCAATAAAGGGCAATTCCATTGCACCGATGAAAATTAAAATTAAAAATTGTATGCAAAAAAGCTTCAGATTTTAAAAAATTTCTGTATGTTTTTTAAAAGACAACATTTTAATATTTAATCAAGTAAATCCTAGGTCCTCTTTTAGTAATACTGAAATATTTTATATTTCGTAGGCTTAGTGTGTGTAATACACAGCAATGATACTGCAAATAACAGACATAAAACTATAGTCCATGATGCTGGCCAATGCCCAATTTCTTTGCTTTGCTATATCAGTTTATACTTGTACAATTGCATCATACAACTGTAATTTACATCAGTAAACTTAATATTTTACAATACAGAATAAAGCAAGTGATTTTGTTATAGATGAGCTCAAACTTTATTAGGTTCAATGGCAAGAGGATTTATGATTTCAATATATTTTTGTAATGTCCATGGTACATTAGGAACAGTTTTTCTGAATGCATAATAATGAATTTACAGTAAAAGCAATTATTGCTTTAATTATCATAATGCCATTATAACTTCTTATAATTTGAACTTTAAATGGCAAATTAAAAAAGGGTAAATTTCTTATGCCTTGTTTTCCTACAGCCTTTCCTACCTAGGTGAGGATACTAATGCATTAAAATGGTTTAAAATCTCTCTGGTTTTGAGAGTTTAGAGTAAAAAAATGCATATATTGAAAGGCTGTATTCCCGTACATTTAAATTGTTTTGTAAACTGTATTTCTAAAGAGAGACAATTGTAGTTTTGTGACAGCAAGTGTGCAATTGATAGCTTTTTCTATACTTTCTTGACCTTGTAGACGTAGCATTGTGTTAGTATTCTAATACAACAGAATGAATTTCTCTTCTCACTCACAGTTTCGATACTCCAGTTGGTCAGATAAAATATTAATGATACTAGGCACTCTTCTGGCAGTAGCCCATGGAAGCAGTCTCCCTATTGCGATGATAATTTTTGGTGATATGACTGATAGCTTCGTTGCTTCTGGAAACTCAAATTTTACAGGTAAGACTGTATCTGCTATGACAAGAATAGTGGATTGTGTTTAAAAAAGAGACAGGAAGATTCATGCATCTTGATAGGAGATATTGATGTCAGAAACCACAATGCAATACTATGATGCAAATTAGTAGCTTGTGTTCCTTGTAATAGAGATACACTATGGTTGGGGTGACATTGTAGTGGAAGTCTCCTAGAGGCTGCCTGAGCAGGAAGACCAAGCAGATGAGGTCTTCTATAGACAGATTAGAGAAGCCTTGCATTCACAAGCCCTGGTCCTCATGGGGGTCTGCAAGCACCCCAATAACTGCTGGAGGAACAGCACAGCCAGGTATAAGCAACCCAGGAGGTTCCTGGACTGTTTTGACGATAACGTCTCCAAGTAATAGAGGAGCCAGCAAGGAGAGGTGCTGTGCTGGACCTTGTTCTTGCTAAAAAGGAGGGACTGGTGGGGAATGTGAATCTCAAGGACAGCCTGGGCTGCAGTAACCGTGAAATGGTGCAGTTTCAGGGCAGCGAGGAGGGAGGACAGCAAGCTCACTTTGGTAGAGCAGACTTTGGCCTCTTCAAGACCTGTTTGGTACAGTACTATGGGATAAAACCTTGCAGGGAAGAGGGGCCAAGAAAACTGGTTGATATTCAAGGATGACCTCCTCCAAGTTCAGGAGCAATGCATTCCAACAAAGAAGAAGTCAGGCAGAAACACTAAGAGGCCTGCATGGATGAACAAGGAGCTCCTGGACAAATTCAAACACAAAAAACAAACCTGGAGAGGATGGAAGCAAGGAAAGGTAGCCTGGGAGGAATACAGAGTACCTGTCCAAGCAGTCAGGGATCAGGTTAGGAAAGCTAAAGCCCTGATAGAATTAAATCTGGTTAGGGATGTCAAGGGCAACAAGTAAAGTTTCTATAGGTAGGTCAGTGATCAAAGGAAGATGAGAAAAAATGTGGGCCCTCTCCAGAAGGAAATGAGAGACCTGGTTACTTGAGATACGGAAAAGGCTGAGGTACTCAATGACTTTTTTGCCTCAATCTTCACTGGTAAAAGTTCCAGGCACACTTCCCAAGTCACAGATGGGAAAGGCAGGGACTGGGAGAATGAAGAACTGCCTGCTGTAGGAGAAGGTCAAGTTTGAGAACGTCTATGGCATCTGGAGATGCACAAGTCCATGAGACCTGATGAGAGGCATCTGTGGGACCTTAGGGAACTGGTGGAGGAAGTTGTTAAGCCACCGTCCATCATATTTGAGATGTCATGTCTGGTGAAGTTCTCACTGACTGAAAAAGAGGGAAACATAACCCACATTTTTAAAAAGGGAAAAGGGAAGACCCAGGGAACTACAGGCCAGTCAATCTTACCTCTGTGCCCAGCAAGATCATGAAGCAGATTCTCCTAGAAATTATGTTAATGCACGTGGAATATAAGGAGTTGATTGATGGTAATCGACATGACTTTATTAAGGGCAAATAATGCCTGACAAATTTGATGGCCTTTGACAACAGGGTTACAGATTTGGTGTGTAAGGGAAGAGCGTGGACATCATCTACCTGGACTATCTGCAAAGCATTTGACACTGTCCCAATTGGCATCTTTTTCACTAAATTGGAGAGGCATGAGTTTGATGGATGGACCACCTGGTGGATAAAAAATTGCCTGGAGGGTCACACTCAAAGAGTTTTCCAAGTGGAGATCAGTGATAAGTGTGTTCCTGAGGGGTCAGTATTGGGACTGATGCTGTTCAACAGCTTCGTCAGTGACATGGACAGTGGGATCAAGTGCACCCTCAGCAAGTTTGCCAATGACACCAAGCTGTGTGGTGCAGTTCACATGCTCAAGGGAAGGAATGCATCCAAAGGGCCCTTGACAGGCTGGAGAGATGGACCCGTGGGAATCTCATGGAGTTCAGCAATGCCAAGTGCAAGGTCCTTGCATGTGGGTTGGAGAAATCCCAAGCACAAATACAGGCTGGGAGAAAAATGGTTCTAAAGCAGCCCTGAGGAGAATGATTTGTTGACAAGAAGCTCAGCATGAGCCAGCACTGTAGGCTTGCAGCCCAGGAAATCATATTACGGCCTGCATCAAAAGAAGCGTGACAAGTGTGACCAGCATACGGAAGGAGGTGATTCTAACCCCTCTATGTCTCTCTGGAGTGCTGCATCCAGCTCTGGGACCTCCGACATAAGAAGGATACCTGTGGGAGTAAGTCCAGAGGAGGACCATGAACATGATCAGAGGGCTGAAGCACCTCCCTTATGAGGACAGGCTGAGCAAGTTGGGGCTGTTCAGCCTGGAGAAGATTCCTGGGAGACCTTACAGCAGCCTTCCAGTACCTGAAATGAGTACTGGAGAGAGCTGGAGAGTGACTTTTTACAATGGACTGTAGTAATTGGATGAGGGATAATGACTTTAAACTGAAAGAGGGAAAGTTTAGATGAGATATAAGGAAGAAATTCCTCCCTATGAGGGTGATGAGAGACTGAAAGAGGTTGCCCAGAGATGTTGTGGGTGCCTGATCCCTCGAAGTGTTCAAGGCCAGCTTGGATGGGGCCCTGAGCAACTTGTTCTAGTGGAAGGTGTCCCTGCCCATGGTAGGGGGATTAGAACTAGATGGACCCCTTAAGGTCCTTTCTGACCCAACCCATTCTGTGCTTCTATGTGTGTATGCTCAGAAAGGCTTTTTAATCTCAAGTTACAGTGATGTACTTTTGTAGTCAGTGGCGTTATGTCTAGCACTGTATTAGTAACATTCATTCATGTGCATTAAAATTTCCTCCTTTCTTCCGAATCAACTTGATTCAAAAGGAGATGTAGAAACTCCAGATATATTGAGCAGCATGGAGAAAAACTAATTTGTTAGTATTTACTCTTCTCTTCCTTTTAAAGGAAACATGCCAATGAATGCCACTTCAGAAATACTTAACAAGCTGGAAGAAAACATGACAAGGTAATTAAAAATTGGTATTTGCTCTTCTTTTTTAATGTAGGAGCACATTTCTAGTCAAGCCATTCTTCTTCTGAGGATGTTTTACACACTTTAAACAACATAAAAGCAGTGATTGAATAATATATGTAACCAAAGATTGGCATGTGAGATTATGTGAGGCCCTGGGAAGATTCTTGAACATTCCCAGCCATTCCCAACAATTTCCCTTACTCTCATCCAACCCACCCCATTTCAGGAGTGCTCTGTATCCCAGTAAAATCTGCATTGCCTTCCTTCTTTCTTCTCTTTGTCTGAATTTATAAAGAGTAGTTGTTATGATACAAAATTATATTAATTATCCTCTGTTGATTCCTTGAGCTATGGTGATTCACTTGCAAAAACCAGTTAAATTGTCAGATAGTATCTACTTTGCTGCCAAAGCATCTAGTTCGGCTAAATCACTCACTACAACTACATGAAAGGAGGTTGTAGCAAGATGGGAATCAGTCTCTTCTCCCAGATAATAAGCAATAGGACAAAAGGAAATGGTCTCAAGTGGTGCCAGGGGAGGTTAGATGTTAGAAAAAATATCTTCATGGAAAGGGTTGTCAAACATTGGAACAGGTTGCCCCAGGGAATTGGTTGAGTGACTATCCCTGGAGGTATTTAAAAGATTTGTGAATGTGGGACTGAGGGACATGTTTTAGTGATGGACTTGGCAGTGCTGAGTTAATGGTTGGATTCAAATATCTTAAAGTTCTCTACCAACCTAAACAATTCTATAATTCTGTGAAATTATCTAGACTGTAGAAAATGCAAGTTTAGATTATATGCTATCTTAAACTTAGCATCCTAGAGCTGGAAACAGCAGAAGACAATAGCCAGTAGGTGCTTCTGCTACAAAACTCCATAAAGAAAAGATCAAATAATACAAAGAATAAGCTCCTAATGTCTTTTGTTAAGGAGCTTTATTAACCCTTGTCTGTACACTTGGTTAATGCAGGATGTCTAAAGTTTATGTGTTTCCTGTACCACTTCAGATTCTTTTCTTCAGGTTGAACTCTGTTCCTCATTAGATATTGAAAAATGCCTGATGTGCTCTTCAAGGCAATTGTCTTCTCTGAAGAAAAGGAGGAGATAAGGCATTTGCTGTAGTAACTCTTGCTGGTTTATATCAAAGTGCATTATATTTTAATAATTAATTATAATTATAATTTCTGGTGACAGTGGACTGTAAACTTATTTAGATTCAGTAGCTGATTTTTGCAATTAAAAGGCCCGTGACTATTTACACCAAAAAACCCCCAAACCAAAACATACCCAACCACAGCTCTTTACCATAACATAAATGAACAAGTTAGGAGAAGGCTGTTTCTTAGAAATGAAGAACTTGAATGTAATGAGAATGAATTGACAGGGAATTGGCAATTATGCTTTATAGAAGAGTTTCTTGCTCCTGCAACATTTCTGTCAGTCTCTGACACGAATCCAAGTAATGCATACAAACTTTCAGTGGAATATACTTGTTCCCAGTGATTTGAAAACCAATTTGAAGGCAGAATTGCAAACTAAATAATGTGTACATGGGTGAAGTTACGCTGTTCTTTGTTTAGTAAATACCTAATGCCTAGTTGCACAACATTTTCAAAGCCTGTCTCATGTTTATTCTAAAAGAACTTTAAAAATGGTTACTACACAATTGCTACATATGAAATTGTAGAATTTATCTTGCCCATTATTTAATTGGTGAGTGATCTCTCCCTGTCCTTATCTTGACCCATGAGCTTTTAATTATATTTTTCTCTTCCAAGCCTAGCTGAGGAGGGGAAGTGATAGAGTGTCTTCAGTGGGCACCTGGCATCTAACCAAGGTCAAATCACCACAAATTAACTCTGAAAGTACAAGCATGAATAAAAAGCAGCCCTAGTTTCTCTTTAGAAACAAATTGTTTAATGAGAAATGTATTACTATCAACACAGGAATAGGTGTTCTTTTCCAAAGTTTCTAGACAGAGCCTTGAGTTAACATTTTCACTGGTGTGACAAAGCTCTTTGCACCAACTCCCTATTTCTCTAGGAACACCTGCCAACAGGTCAAATAATAATAGAAACTGTTAGCAAGGACAGAGTTCTCACACAGGTGTGTTCAAGTGCTGAACTATACATGTGGACTTAGTTACTCAGTTTGCCTAAACTCCAACTATTTCTCAAAAGAAAAAGAATTATTATTTTACAATGCAATGAGCATTTACTCTCTGATAAGTTGCAGCGGTGAATTTACAGAATATATTTCATCAGCATGAAATCTGGTAAAGATATGAATCCTTATTGATACAATTTGTCAGGAAACAAAGTCCAAGCATAAATCAATTCTTTGAAGAGATGTAACATCATAAAGTAATTGTCTAAAGTAATTACTGCTGAATTTAGAATCAGTGTTCTTGGGTTTAGTTTGAGAGGCTTTTTTTTTGTTTGTGGAGTTTTAATGGAGCTGAATATGATTGCGGTCAATATTCAACTAACCAGCATTCTGTTAGGCATTAACCTGATTTTATTAAACAGTTTTGATTAAATGAATTTCATAATGAGTATAGTTTCAAAGTCCCTAACTAAACTGTATGGTATTATAGCCACAAGAAAGACTGGAATAAAATTTGAGAAGTTTAATTTGTAAAGCCGTTCTCTCTTTATTAGAGCAGAGCATTTGCACAGATTCCTGCAATTTGCTCCTGCCAAGTTTCGCGTGGCTGTTCTATAAAATCCATATGCATAACTTAGTAAAAGAGGGAAGGTCACAAGAGTTCATAAGAGGTCATATGAGTCAAGCTTTTGCCAATTGTTTACTTTTATGTAGATGCAGTATTCTCATAATTACAGGTAATATACACCATGAATATTTAATCATTTATTTTGGTTGTGTTTTACAAATGGAATTCATTAAGATAAATTTTTTTGTTTCAGTTATGGTATAAGTTCACCTGTAATTGATTCTGATGTCAATTCTGCATCAAATCACAATTGATTTGATTCTTTTTGAACAGTTTAAAGCTGTGATTCAAATTTAGTTCCAGTTTGAGAAATGTAGTGGTTCACACACTCCTGGTTAGGATGTAACACCCTGCTCATAGCACAGGGCTGAATGTAAAAGTAAAATATCAGTTACAAATAAAGGAGCCAAAGAATTTTTGATGTAATAGTGTTTGCTTGCAGATGTACGTATAGAAATGCTGTATTCTCAAATCAGGAAATATTTACTGCATCCATTTATTTATTTATGTATTTATTTATTCATTTAATTAGGTGTGTTTCTGATTTAAATGTGTGTATAATATAGATATATGTGATTGGTCTATTGGTGATTTGGTCTATGTGTGTTAAAAATACTAGGCAATTTTTGGACGTGACACATTTAAGTGAAAAGGTATTGTATCTGAAATACAGTTCTAAAAGAACCTTACGAGAAAATACATACTAAATTGAAAAAAATAAGGTAGTTCTGACATTAAATGCTATTCATGGAAAACTCAGCAAGTTTTACGGTGAAGTGTAAGTAGTATAAAGTATAAGTATATAGGTTTATAGTATAAGCATATAAACCCTAATTCAGGTCAAACAGAAAAAGTAAGCATCATGCCAAATTCAGTCTAGCAAGGTAATTAAACCAATTTCAGAGCATCTTGCCCTTTTTTTTTCTTACAGATATGCATACTACTATTCTGGAATAGCAGCTGGTGTTCTTCTTGCTGCTTATGTGCAAACTTCTTTCTGGACGTTAGCAGCAGGTCGGCAAATAAAAAAAATAAGAGAAAAATTTTTTCATGCAATTATGAGACAGGAAATTGGATGGTTTGATGTAAATGATGTGGGAGAACTTAACACTCGTCTTCTAGAGTAAGTGCACTATACCTTTCCCAATGTTGTTTTATCTTGTTAAGCATGTAGGACATAAAAATTTTTACTTCTAAATTAAATTATTTCGTTGTGAAATGAAGTTTTCAAGTTTTCTCATGGAGAATCTCCAAGACTGAATTTCTAACACTTCTGATACAGGACTGTCACAAAGATGTCAGAAAAGCATTTTGTTAGGTTCCCTTGACCTCCAAGGATGACTAAAGCCTAGCCTATGGTATTCCCCCCATGAAGAGAAAACAGAGTTCATTTCTGGACACACTGAGGACTGAAAAAGGTGCTGACTGAGCCCAGCAGTGTGAGCAGCTTTAACTGCATGACTTTACTTACATGATGGCCTTTTTCTTTGATGTCTGAACAGCTCACAAGAACCAAACAGATCAAAAATTTGGAATTAAGAAAGTGAGAATAGTTTTGCACTGCAGAGAGAATTTCAACTTTTCCAGACAAAAGCATGTTTATAGCATTACAGTTTCACAAGAAATACAAAGTTTTCCTTGGCCACACTACACAGTGCTTTACCTTGAAGGAAACTGTTATTGGGAAGTAATTGAATAATAAAGATTGTCCTCCACACAGATGCCCATGTAACAAAACTGGAAACTTTTCTTGTGCTTTCTACATTTTTCTTCCTCTCTGGATGTAATTTGTTTTTCAGTGATGTCTCCAAGATTAATGAAGGAATAGGTGACAAGATTGGATTGCTTGTTCAAGCACTAACAACATTTGTGGCAGGATTTATTGTTGGTCTCATAAGAGGATGGAAATTAACCCTTGTAATATTAGCAGTTAGTCCTGTCCTGGGACTTTCAGCAGCCCTCTGGGCAAAGGTAGGTTAACATAGTCACCGTTGTCAGGTTTTATATTAATGACAGATAATGAAATAAATCTACATATCTGTAATTCTTACTATTAGAATGTGTTGCTTAGAGCAGTTATAGCTTTAGATAACACTTACATACATAAGCTCTTTGATGAACTCTGTATCAGTACACTCACATTCAAGGCCAGGTCAGATGGGTCTCTGAGCAACCTGATCTAGTGGAAGGTGTCCCTGCCCATGGCAGAGCAGTTGGAAGTAGATATCTTTAAGATCCCTTCCAAGGTCATTCTATACTTCAATAATTCTATGTAGTTTGAATATTATAATTCCCATAGATTAGACAAGCTTGTTTGATTTGAAGTTGTTTCTGCTAATAGCACATAGAGAGATGGAAGCAAGATATATGTGTAGAATCCACACCTTTAACTGTTTAACTACATCCGTATAAGTACTTTTTTTCTTGAAAGGAATAGTTGCACCTCCTGGAAAATAAGAGAATAAATTAGAAAAAACCTTTGCCTCAGACACAGGGTTTTTTCATAGTTGTTAACAGCTTTGGCAAGAAAGTCTATACAGACCTAGATGAGAGAAGGGCCAAATTTCCATGGGATTAAAGTGACTTATATTTTTAGTTTGAAAGTCTTCAGATTTTAGTGGTATTTCATTTCCCTACATTTCAAAGATCATGAGAGCTTTTGCTGTTTTGGGTGAGGATATTGCAAAAAAGGTAGGATTAGAGACCTATGTGCCATGTATGTCCACTGGCTGAGTCTTCACAGACTGTGGCCAAATCTTCACAGTCTAAACTATAGGGCCTTCTGGCTAAGATAGCCAGATATGAGAATGAGTTAAGGAGATCTGCCTGGGGAGAATCACACCAGCTCACTATGAGTAGTCATCTTATCTCTTGCACTGGGTGAAAACAGAGCAGAAAACCCAGCATCTAGTTGTTTACAATGTGTAATGTGAAATTATTTGATTGAATACACAGTATACTCAAGAATTTGGATATTGGACATTGTGCACCCATGCCTAATATAATCTAAAGAAACCAACTGTGATAAAAGCCCTTATGAAGTGCTTGAACTTCTTCTTGTTTTCATATGTCAAAATATTTGATTCTGTATTAGGTTCTCTCTGCTTTCACTGACAAAGAACAAGCTGCATATGCAAAAGCAGGTGCTGTTGCAGAAGAAGTTCTGGCAGCAATCCGTACTGTAATAGCTTTTGGAGGACAGGAAAAAGAAATTAAAAGGTAAGAGCAATATTTATTTTCATCAGCAGATTTTAAAATACTCACTTCAAATGGTTTGAAATTTTCTTGTATATTTTCTGTTGAAAGTCTTGTGCTTTCTGCATTTTTAGATAATGCGAGATTATCTGTTAGAGGATGTTACAAGGTTTGCTACATGTTGAAAGACAATTAGTTATTTTTCTAGAGTTGATATATTGTATCTGCATTAAAAGGTATGCCAGCTACTTCAAATATCACACAGTGATAGCTTTAGACAAAAGAAGGCCCTGCTCTGGGAAGAGATGGTGATATCCTTGGTAATCTGATTACTCAGTAGTTGTGAAAGTGCTAATGAGCAATATCTCTATTTCTGCTATACTGTAAACATAGTTCTTGAGATATATTTTAACCTCTTATCTTCACAATCAAAGTTCACCGCCCTGCAGGTTATTTAAGGAACTTAAATGCCAGTCCCTGACACACAATGCCCTTTTTTTTCTATATACCAGGCTGACTAATGTTGGCCTTTTTAGGGGTTACCTTAAAAACTCCATGTCTGACTGCCAGGCTTACCTTTATACAGTCTTAAGGTTAGATAGCTTATGTATCTAACTGCTGTAATTTGTGAACATTCTGTTTCTAATTCATCCACAGTTTTTGGTGCTTGTATGCTGTGGTACAAGTGTGAGTCTATTTTGAACTTCTATCTATCTTCCAGATACCATAAAAATTTAGAAGATGCTAAACGGATTGGAATAAGAAAGGCTATTACATCAAATATTTCTATGGGTGCTGCTTTCTTACTGATATATGCTTCATATGCACTGGCATTCTGGTATGGAACTACTTTGATCTTAGCTGATGATTACACTATTGGCAAAGTTCTTACAGTAAGTATTAATGAGTAAATTCTCAGTAACAGTGAGCAATAATAAAGAACAAACATTAAAGTGTGTAATGGGAACTTATTTGACTTTAATGAGAATTATGTCCCAAAACTGGCAAAGTAGCATCCCTTCTTAACAAAAAGATTATCGCCATAAAAGCATACATGTTGTTTCTATAGGATCTCAAAATCTATACGAACCCAAATAAAAGAAATATTATTTTCAACTGTTCCTACATATTTTCTGATTTTCATAAGATCAGACTGATATAGAAACTGTTCAATTGAAAACTGAAGTACAATACCCTTTCTAGTCGCTATTTGCTTTCAAAGGGCTGAGTATATTTTCAGGATGCAGAAACAAATACTTTTTTTTTCAGCTGTTGTGTGGTCTAAGTAGATAAGTTTCTTAATGTTTTCCTTATGTTTTACACCATGAGAGCTTAGAATCACTTCTCAGTATTTTTAGAAATTGACGGAGGTAAAAATATACTTGTCACTAGGAAATATGTCACCCTCTAACCAAAGGAAGAAAACTGTAACCCTTAAGTCATAACTTAAATCCTTCTCTTGATGTGACAACCATTCTAATTTTGTATGAAACATGACATAAACATGGTAAGAAGAATAACTTTGTTAACCATTATGAAACACAGCCCGGTGACCATATGCATATATTTATATATATATATATATATTTTTTTTTTTTTTTAACCTGTCTTTTTTCTGAATAATTAAGTTTGTGAAAAATGTCTCTGATAAGTGGCTTTGGCTCTTTTGAACCTTTTCTACAGGTCGGCATATGGAACCTCTCAGTGAAGTTCATGACCTTGTGTGCAATTTATTCTAAAGTATTTGCAAATTCTATTGCAATTTGTCTATGTTGTAGTTCATCAAATGATGTTTTTACAACATGGATGATGCATTAGCATGTGTAAAATCTGTGAATAACCTCTGTTCAAGATGATGGGTGTGACGGACTTTGCTCTGACTACTATTGCTGTTATGATCTCTGAGCAGTGTGGTTTAACTGCTTTTGTTTGGCTATTAACTGAGAGCAATAAACTGTGCTATTCTGAGAAAATTGTTAATTTTTTTCTTTTTTTGCTGTTTCTTGTTTGCTTGCACTCACTCTCTTTCACTGAAGCAGAGGGGTCCTTTATTGCTTCATGATGGAGAACTTGGGTTCCTATGCTTCTGTTTCACTGTCACTTTGAAAGCATGATTATAGTGTTTTGCATATCTGTCCTTGGTCTGGTGGAAGGTATGTAATACACTCTCTGGTCTTTGGCCAAACAATGATTTAGTACAATAAATCCTGAGACATCAAGTGCAATTCTAAGTTTTTTGTCATAGGTTTTACAAGTCTGAAGCACTTTTTCTCCATATGTTTGCAAAATTAACTGAGTACCTCAGTTCTCATGTGAACCTTAAAAAGCTCTTTTCTTAGTGTTTTTCTCTGTTTAAGAGAGACCTTTTCAGTTTTGCTTTAACTCTAGATTCCTTAAACTTCATTTAACAGACATGGAACCTCCTTACCCAAAAATATCAAATATAAATAAATAAATAAATAAATGAATTTTTCTGTTTAAATAAAAATGAATATATGCCTCTGTAAACATTTCTTTCAGGTCTTTTTCTCTGTATTGATTGGAGCTTTCAGTATTGGACAAACTGCTCCAAGCATAGAGGCATTTGCTAGTGCAAGAGGAGCTGCCTATACGGTCTTTAATATAATAGACAATGTGAGTATCTTTGCCCTCACTATCATTTCAAAACTTCTTTTGAAGATAAGAGACCCATCTTTTTAAAGACAGGAACTAAATTCACACAAAAGCTTAATGGAAAAATTATAAAAGTATTCTTGCATGAACATGTCGTCAATGTAGCAGTGAGGGAGCAAAACATCACGCAATTTAGATCTTTCAGAAATCTTATCTAAATTACTTAAAAAGCACATTTAATATTTCTGCAGAATAATGGTGCACTCAAGGACTTCTTTATGAAAAAATGTTGGGGCTTTTCTTTTTGTATTTTGCTTTGCACAGGAACCTCAAATTGACAGCTATTCAGAGACAGGTTACAAACCAGACCACATAAAAGGGAACTTGGAATTCAAAAATGTTTACTTCAATTATCCATCCAGACCAGATGTTGAGGTACTGTAAATGGACCTTATATATATATAATAGTTGAATATGTGGATAATGTGTTGGAAAAAAAAAATCATTAAAAAGTCACATAAGTTAAGTTTTGTTGAAAAAATAACAATTTCAGGTTGATTCTCTAATGTATATAAAACTACCTTGTCATCACAGTGATTTTAGCTAGATTTATTTCCACCTTAGCTATACATGTTAAGTTTTTGCAATAATTTTTTGTCTAAAGCTCTAGTAAGCGTGGCTATGCAAAAAACCATAAATATATATTTCTATCAGAATCTAAATTTACAATCCTAACTCAAGTGTTTAACAATAATAATGAGATAGTAAGTTTTAAAATAATCGCAATGCAGCTCTGTTTTGACTGTGTCTGAACCAGTTAAAGAAAGCAGATCCAGCAAGGACTTGCTGTATATGGAGATCAGAATCAAAGATCAGAATCTGTATTTGTCTAGACAAAGAATAAGTTTGCTTTTTAAAGCACTGTCATATATTCAGTCTTAATGCAATAACAATAGATGACATATGAATGATTCCTGAAAATATTTTCATGGAGAGTGTCTTTGCACTATGTAGCTATTTACTTCCTTACTTTGAAGGAAAATCACTGACCTTACTTTTGACAGCCAGAAAGAAAAAATACTCAGCTTTTAACCATGACTTTTACACAGCTTCCCTGTAGTTTGCATGGTGCATTAAAGAAAAGGTGAGGCAACATAATACAGAAATATTTGCATCATATTGTTTCTATATTATATTTTAGTTATGGGTAGTATTATTATTTTGTCATACAAACTGGTTCATGAGACAGGTAATTGTGAAGTATGTTGTATAGTACATTGATACTGAACCAATTGTGATGTAAATACAAGGAAAATTAAGCTGAAGTCATCAGTTATCCAAAATCCAAACCTACATGTTTCTAAATTTTATTTTTACCAGACTCTGCGAGAAATATGAAGGTTATTTTATTGCAGTGTTTCAAATTTACCTTGACATTTCTCAATACTGTTATATTTTTGACCACCTTTCTTATATGGACAGATACTGAAGGGCTTGAATCTCAAGATTAATTCCGGCCAGACAGTGGCCCTGGTGGGTGGCAGTGGCTGCGGGAAAAGTACAACTATTCAGCTCATCCAGAGATTTTATGATCCCAAGGAAGGCATGGTAAGATACCTCAAGTGAGATGACTGCTCTGCATGCAACACTTGCTGAAAGCCTAGTTCTGGCCTCCATGCCCTTGTCAATATTCCAGTCACATGGTAAAAATCTCCCCCTAAAATGGCACATGCCAGCATGGAGAGAGAGGTTCCTTGATCAAAACACTTAGTAAACAGTTTTTTTCTGCTCTCTTTTATTTAGGTTACCATTGATGGGCAGGATATTAAGACCTTAAATGTAAGGTATCTGCGGGAGATTATTGGTGTGGTGAATCAGGAGCCTGTGCTCTTTGCCACTACTATTGCAGAAAATATTCGCTATGGCCGTGAGGATGTCACCATGGAAGAGATTGAAAAAGCCACCAAGGAAGCAAATGCTTATGACTTCATCATGAAGCTACCCAATGTAAGCAGATCAGCTCTCCTGCTGAAATAATTTCTTCTAAACCTTCCTTTTTATTTTATTTCTTTAAGAAATGATTTGGCAGTCATTTGAAGAACTACTAGAACTCTAGGAATACAAATAGTGTCAGGTTTATCCAAGTAGGTGTTTATTCCTGCAAAGGAAGGAGAAAGTGTTACTACCATTACTGGCATTATTGACATCTTTCTGTAGTGGAAGGACTGTGCCACTGAGTGTTTTCAATACATATGTTTGTCTTGTAGAAGTTTGAAACTGTGGTTGGAGAAAGAGGGGCACAGATGAGTGGAGGCCAGAAGCAAAGAATAGCAATTGCCCGAGCTCTGGTTCGTAATCCTAAAATTCTTCTGCTTGATGAGGCAACATCAGCTTTGGATACTGAGAGTGAATCAGTTGTGCAGGCAGCACTGGACAAGGTCAGTAGTGTTTTTAAATGAAGCAGGTAAACAGCAGCCTAATATTTACTTCTTTCCTGGACTTTTGTTGAAAATAGAGACTCATAAAAACACAAAATGTAAACTTTGATTTGTCAAATATTCTTTGTAAGTTTTTGAGATCCCGCAGGTATTACAGAGAGAAATCTGATTTCAAATTAGAAGATAGAATCATATTATCCACATTATTAAGCTTAAATCAACATTTCCTTGGTGTAAATACCATCCTCTTCCATTATCTGTCTTACTGCCATTCATACTGTTGTCAGTCACCTTGTCGAGCTTCATGAGGTTCTCCTGGCCCGACTCCTCAGGCCTATCAGAGACTTTCTGAATGCCACCTCTTCCCTCAAGTGGATAATCTGCACTGCTCAGCTTGATGTCACCTGTAAACCTGCTGAGTGTGCACTCAGTCCCATTTATCTGTATCAGTGATGAAGATACTAAATAGTATGGGTCCCAGTATGGACTTCTGAGGGACATCACTGAAGATGAGCTCCATCCAGGTTCCAACAGAATTCCACTGTTTGGGAATCATTACTTTGCTTATTTAAACTAAAATTTACTTGATCACCTTAAAACAGCCTCATAATTACAATGAGAAGCTGTGGTGTTTGAAACATTAAGTGTAATATGCTTATAAACATCCAAAGAAAGGTACTTAGTTGAAATACAGCTCACATGAAACTGTAGAGAATTTTATTTTTATTGTCGTCACTTGAGTTAGCAATGACTTAGAGCTTAAAACACTGATTTTTAAAAAAGTGAGTGTAAAATATTTTCTAATGTCTCTGAGTATAACTTCTCCATGGATTTTAAGGTTTAAGTGGGCAATTATGGGCCTAAATATAAAAAATTCTAGCATTTAAAAAATGTTAGTGTTTGTAACATTCTAAAATTTTATATATTGAGATTTTTGTTTAGATAGTTGTGATGAAAATTTGATGTATTTATGTGCCACAGTGAAAAATGGTCTCTAATATTAAATTTCAAGCTTTAAAATATATTTCTGTTTTAAGGTACTCACTGAAATATGTTTTTAATTTTTTTTTTAGTCATATTTTTCCGTAAACTGTTTTAATGTTTCTTTTAGATCTTATTCAACTCTGCTATGAAGATGAACAGTTTTTGTGTTTAATCATAAATACATTAAATATTGCTGTTTTCAGGCAAGGGAAGGACGCACCACTGTTGTGGTAGCTCATCGACTGTCAACAGTCCGAAATGCAGATCTGATAGCTGTGTTCGACGGTGGAGTTATCACAGAGCAAGGGAATCATGCTAAATTGCTTGAGAGAAAGGGAATCTACCACAAACTTGTGAACATGCAGGTACTTTTGTCTCTAGCTGTTCCTTCATTTTCTTTCTTTTTCTGCACCCATCGTCATTATATGAGAAGCATGAGAAATTCTGCAGCATATTTTGTTAGCGGCAAAAAATGCCTGTGCTTTGAAATGAGAGTAGTAATTTGAGAGAGACTACTAGTTTTGGTACAAGACCTGTTTAAACCCAGGATAGTACATTTTTAATCCTCTAAATATTGAAACTTAAAAGATTATTTTGTTTTCCCTTTATGCAGTTAATGTGGAACAGATGACTACACTAGTTTGCTATTCCATTGCTTGTTCTTAGTCTGATAAAAGGTAAAATACAGTAGCTGACACTGGAGGAATAGAGCATGCTTATTTTAAGCTGTTTAGTTTTAATCCTTTATACTGAATGTCTTTCTAAAGAAAGAAATCTGTAGGAATAGAAGAAAAAAGAAAAATAATCCAGCTATGTCAAGAGCAAAAATAGATTTTTAACTTATATAGACAGAAAAAGAGATTGCAAATTATAATAAATTTCAGAAATGTAGTAGCTATTAAGTAAAGACCAAAATACTTTGATACTTACATACCAATGTCCCATGTGACCATTAGGTTATAGCAGATTTTCTTTGTAACCTTTGTTTTACTACATAACCACTATATTCATTAAAGAAACTGAAACTGCTATCTCAGTATGTCAGGCTGAAGAGACTAATCAGACCAATTAAAATATTTCTTTATAGAATATAAAAGTATGTTTGGTTACCTTACATTCAAAGTAACTTTCTATCTGAGCAATTGTGATTATGGGGAAAATGAGGAAATATAAAATGGAAAGAAAATTTTAAAACAATAAAAAAGAAAAGGAAAAATGGAAAGCAAGTAAAAATGATATTTTTATTAGTAGTGCAAAAAGTAGCAAGAAATAAAAAAATTCTGAAAAAAAAGAAACAGAAGTTGAAGACAACTTTGAATCCAGTTGCTATCAAATGCCTAAGGGGTGGGTAGACATTTATTTATTCTGTCAAAGAGACTGGCAAAAGTACCACCAGGGGTAAGGCTCTTTTCCAGGCTGCTCTAATTTTTCAGTCAAAATCTCTTTTTGACTTGTTTCATGCTGAACTTCCTTATTCCATTTAAAGTTAAGAATTGTTAAGTATGTTCTGCAGTAAAAGCAGTAATGTTTTATCACTTCGCAAATAAACTGTATACCCCCCAAGAACTCATTCTAAAAGAACCCAAGAGGAGTGCAAAGGGTTTACCCTTAATTTAAAACCTTTTTAGTTTATTTCATTAAAAAAAAGAGCAGCTACTCTCAGTCCCCTGTCCTTCACTTACTAGAAGAATTTTCATGAGGTGCAAAATTCATATATGAATAAAGCTCTGAAGTTTGAGCCCTATTAAATATCATACACACTTTTATATTCCCTTTAAAGCATTATATGTTGTTTCTCCTATATGTCTTTCAACTGAAACCTCATAATTTTGAAAGTTTAAAGTAATATATGCATAATCGATCTTAGAATCCTGTTCTTCCCACTATTAGGCAATAGAAGCTGAAGTTCCATCATCAGAAAAAGAAGAGAATGCACACAGTGTCAAAAACAGTGAATCTGAACCAGAATTTGAAGAATCCTTTACAAAAGGATTGAGAAGGCGATCAACTCGGAGAAGCATGAGAAAGCCAGGAGAGCAAAATGATGATCCTGACGAGAAAAAAACTTCAACTGTAAGTATCTTTGCAGAGTTGTTTGTGAACTTGATTCCTTTAAACAAAGTATGTTAAATTCATTCTCCTGCTCAAAAAAGGTGCAAGAAGAAGGAGGCATTTGATAGGGATGAAGAAAACACGAGAATTTTTAAATTCTAAATAGCCTTTGATTGATAGTATTCATAACTGGCTTTTTTATTCTCAACATAAATGATAATACAAATAAAATGGTAATTTAAAAATCTATAACAAAGACAATAAGTTTATTATTGAAAATAAATTTCCTTTAAAAGAAATATACTTACATATACTTACATCCCATACCAACATAGTCTATACAGGTTAAACATTCATTTTTGGATAAGAAACAGAATATTTGGCCCAACATAACAATGCTTACAACAAAAGTTGCAAACCCACCCCCCCCCAAAATATTATTGCATTCATATTTACAGCAATTACTTTGCTGTTATAAATTGCTTTATGAACAATTCCTAGAATTAATCAAGCCATGGATTACACACAGCAATATGCCCAGAATGAGTAGTTCAGTCATCATTGACCAATACCAAAGCATTCACCAACAAAAATTATATGGACAAACTAATATACAATGACAAGAACTGTAGATATAGTGTACAGCTCTTCCTTCCTTGTGTTAGAATAATAAAATAAATGTGTAATCATTTATTCATGTTATTAAAAACTATACATTTTTGCTTCCCCTGAATAGATTCTTGTAATAGGAAATTGATTATTTATCTCTCCTTTTCTCCATATTTCTCCAAATACATTCATGGTTGTCCTAACAGAATTCATGTTTTTTTAGGCTGAAGAACTACCTCCAGCTTCATTTCTGAAAATTATGAAGTTGAACAAAACAGAATGGCCATACTTTGTAGCTGGAACCTTGTGTGCAATTATCAATGGAGCTTTACAACCTGCATTTGCAGTCATATTTTCTGAAATTATAGGGGTAAGTTGGAGTAAAATATGCAAAAAAACTGTAAGCCCACAAAATTTATTTCTTATAAAATTAGGTTTAAAACAATCACTGCATAATGAAGCTGATGAGCGGATGAAGCACTCTTGCAAAAATCTGAAAAATTGTTATGAAATTTACAAAACCCTAAAAATCTTGCTACAACCTGAAATATGCTTGTTATACCTTAAATATTATGTATTATATATGCTCAGATTTTATATGAATGCCACTGACTACCAAAAATAGTTATTGAGAAAAACGAGAGTATTTTAGATTGTTAATTTTTTTTAAATGGTGTTTCAAATTTAATTTTTTAGATTTTTTCAGAAACTGACAAGACCATCTTAAGACAAAAGAGCAACTTATATTCACTGCTGTTTTTAGTACTTGGAATCATTTCCTTTTTTACTTTCTTTTTTCAGGTATGTTTTATTATTTTAACTTTATTATAATTGTTCATCATGTTTTAGAAACCAGACCTGAAATATACTAAAAATTTACATCTTCATAATACGTGTCTCCTACTCAAACCAGAACCTGTATTTATGGTTCTTGAAGTGTCTTGTACTGAAACTTTTTTGACCTATGGTTCTTGATATGGTTCTTGTGCTGAAACTTTTTGACCTAGAGCTTCTTGTGTGTAAGAGGCTTTCAAACCTATTCAGACCTCTTAACTTCAGAAATTCCCCTCTTGTTCATCAGTCAAATACTTCTCAGCATGAAACTCTGGATTTTCTTGCTTTTTTCATTGCCAAGTAACAGACAACCCCTCTAGCCTTTACATTCTACCACCCCCTTCTCACCCTCAAGCCTTTCTATTTGAATCTGTTAGTAATTGAAAATCTATCAATCATCTCCTGCCTTAGTTCTCCAGTGTTTTACTTCCCTAACCCTTTCCTTGTCCAAGGAAACATCCTATATTTCTCCTATGGAAGTCCCCAAAGACTCAGTTTGTTTGTCAAAGGCCCAGTTTGTCAGGTAACACTCATCACATTGATATTCAGTTCCTCCTGCTGAAATACTCATGGTTGTACCTGCTACAACTGTGCCACTTAAAAAGAAAAAAAGATAGTAATCTTATTAAATATTTTCATATATAGTCTGGTTTGTAATTTATGTACGTTTGTATAGTTTTATCTGTTAAATGAGCCTACAGGGTGAAATAATAACATGCACTTGGGACAGCAGCATAAACAGTCCCTTGCAGAAACCTCCTGGTTCGTTTATGGAATTGTTTTGTTGCACAAGCAAAAAAGGCCTTGTGTACAGAAGGTTGAGTAGTGATAGGTATGATAGGTTTGCTCAATTTATAAATGTTCAGATAATGTTTTAAATTTGACTGATGCATTTGACTTCAATGAACCCATGTTGCCTTACAAAGTCTTTAATCTAAAATGAATGACCTAAATGCTACTTGTTTAAATCTGACTTAGATTGACTCATACAAATGAAGCCAAAGGGTTGATTAGTGACCTTCTCCTTAAAGCATGCTGGTGAAGCAGTGCTGGGAAATATATAGTTTTTCAGAAATAATATTTGAATGTCTGTACTGTGAACCTACTAGAATTTAGTAGTTTTTACATTTGCTTTGTGCAAACAGGACTGCAGTATTTTGTACTTCGACATTGTAGAGGCAATGTATCTATTTATTGAATAAACACAAACAGTGTAATATTATAATAAGCATTGTGCTTTTTCTCAAACAGGGTTTCACATTTGGCAAAGCTGGAGAAATTCTTACAATGAGGCTTCGATTCATGGCATTTAAAGCAATGCTTAGACAGGTAAAGATACGAAATATTTTTATTTCCAGGGTTTTAAAACAATTAATTGTATTGGTGTAAAATAACTGTATTCTGCATCACTTTATCATACAGAGAAGATTGTTTAAATCAGACTAGAAACCAGTTTGGTTAGTTACATGTGCTATGCTTATGTGATTATTCTTAGAGGGAGAACCTTTAATCAATACAAGAGCTTTTTATGTACTCCTTCCAAAGACTTAGATTTACAGCCAAGTTACAAGGGCCTGCCAAGCTGATGTGCACCAGCAGTATCCCATTATCTGTTCATTTGCCTGCTTTGCTTTCTTGGTGCTCTTTCTACCCTGAGGAAATGCAACGCAACTTACACTGTAACTCTTAGTTCAAATGTCTGATTTGAATTTTGATATGTATAGACATGGGGTTTTTTTAATTTATTGGAAGTCTCTGTCCAACGGTCCCCAAATCTATAACTGTTGTTTGTTAATGCAATAATAAGATTGTATATTGAAAACTAAAACCACTTTCAGAGAATTAAAATACACAGAACATAATGTTGTGAAATAATTTTAAATCAGCCTTAGTTTTGCATGATTTCAGGATTAGTATTTTAGATTTTGAAATACACAATATGATAGTTACGGGGTTTAAAATCTTGCACATAAAGCTACATGTAGACACAGAATTTGATTCATGTGAACATGACTATTAGCAATGTGACAGAAAACCGTTGTAGTCTGAAAAATTTCAATATATAGATAGTCATACTAAAAATCTAATGACAAGGCAATCTTACAATTAAGTCTTGAGGTCACAAATGCCTGTAATATATTACTAGGACTTCATTCAATGCATATTACACATGAAAGTTTAAATCAGGTATTTGGTCACGTGGTGAATAAATCAGAAACTGTGTACCTGATCCCAACAATTAACTTTGATCAGATAGACCAGTTTGGTTTTTGTTTGGTTGGGGGGTTTTGTTTTTTGATGTCTCATAGATTCCAAATAAGCCTCTTCAATATGGGAAGAAACAAAGCAAGGAATGTTTTGTTTTTAAACTGAAAATACTTTACACTTAACTTCTCCCCAAACAGCTTTGCAGCCTTGAGGGATTGTGACTGAAGAACCCTCTCCTCCAAGGAGATTCAGTGAGGGAGGGTAAATTTTACTTTTGGGAGTCTCTCAGCTGCTCTCCTTCCTTCTCAGCAGTGACAATGAATACATCAGATGATTCACAAGATTACACTTTTTTCTAAAAATATTCAATGTGCAATGATGGAATTAAACTTATTTAAATATGCAGAACTGAGGCCCTGCCACATACCAGATTTACTTTGAAGTTTATTTGAAATGTCCAAAAACTTGTATTAAAAATGTTTCTTATTATAGGACATGGGCTGGTTTGATGATCCTAAAAATAGCACTGGAGCATTATCTACAAGACTTGCTAATGACGCCTCTCAAGTGAAAGGAGTAAGTAAAATTTTGGTTTGGAATTTTTCATATTTGATTAAGTATGTAGTAAAGTTGCTTGGGTTTGACTGGTTCGATAACAATCTTGATTTTGACAACTAAAATTTACTATAAAACAATAGCTGGTAGAGAATGCGCGGATGCACTTTATGACAATTATGGTAAAATATGGTTAGAGACTAATTTTCAAATAAATTTTTTCTAAAGTTTACTGTTGTGCTGTATTGTGATCTTCATTATTAAACAAATTTATTTGGAATCTCTTATCTAACAAGTCTTTTTAAAGAGGTCTTACCTAAAAACACGTAAATAAATTTATTTAGTTTACAATCTCCTGCTATTTTTTTTATTGTACAGATTCCTTATTTATGAAAAAAGAACTATGAGCAATAGACTTCCTTTTCTCTGTTACATTTTGGGGATTTCTTTAAAAGTAAATTGTATACTTTCAGGAGTCTGTAATATCAAGCTAAAGTACACTGAATGTAATTATTTGTGTATGCTTAAGTAAATTTTTACTGCTACATGAAGTTATGTGCTGGGGTTTTTTCTGAACTGAAGAGTTCTGAAGTATCTTTGGCTTTGTTACCATAGAAAAAGTTAAACATTTAATTTTCTTCTTCATTGGGCTCTGTGTGATGACTTTTAAGGCTAGCTCTATGATCTACAAAATATGACAGATTTTAATGTTTAGATGTACATGTGATTATGTGATGAGGGTAAAGTTTGTTCAGTTTCAAGAGCAGAATGTAGAAATTGCAGAGTAAATTTAAGTAATCAGAATATGGGGAAAGAAGAAATAAGTATGATCTAGATAATTTTTTACAAAAGCATTTAAGAAACTCCCATTTGAAAAAAATAACAAAACTGAGTTAAGACTTTCTAAGCGGTGTTTTGAGAATCAGGAATTTTGTGGGTGAAAATGCTTTCCTCATTTAAAATGGAGTTACTTTAGTAAGAAACACCTTTTTTCTTTCTCCAGGCAACTGGTGTCAGACTAGCATTAATTGCCCAAAACATAGCCAACCTGGGGACTGGAATTATTATATCATTAGTTTATGGCTGGCAGCTGACCCTGCTACTTCTGGCTGTTGTGCCCATCATTGCAGTGGCAGGAATGATTGAAATGAAGATGTTGGCTGGGCATGCTAAGAAAGATAAACGAGAGCTGGAAGCTGCAGGAAAGGTGGGTCTGGGGAAATTTATCTATTTCTGTTTAATATATACAGCCATATTTCTCAAAGCATTGTTCATGGATGTGTTACTTCCAAATACAGAGCATTTCACAGTATGTGAGTTCCAAAGAAAGTCAGTTACACAAGCAGACCTCCAGGACATCACACCACTTCAATAACAGTCAAAGAGTTATGTTATTCACCAATTAATATTTTTGTAGTTGATAAATCTCAAAATGTGCTAAACACTATTCAGGCCTATTCACTTCTCATTCCTTTTCTATTCATCTTTGTTTTCCTTTTTTTGCAATCATCTTCATTTTGACATTCTCTTTTTTTTTTCCTGCCATCCCTTTTTGGCATGTCATCTGTCTTATGTTTATTATCCTGCTCTTTTTTTTCTCTCCCCTCCTTCATCTTATTAATGTTTGCAGTTACATATATATATCCACTGGTTTCTGTTTGCCATTCCTTTGTTTCTTGAGTGGAAGAGAAAGATGAGAACTGAAAAGCAAGAAGGCTAGACTCTTGTTTAACAAATTAAATGAAGGCATTTAATGTCACTTCATTCCAAAAATCCTTTTGGGACAGAACAACTATGTCATCACTTCCCAGATATTGCTTTCTTCAAGGTAAAACTTTTCTAAAATCTCTACCTATGTCCTACTGTTTTTAAAAGTTGCTGAAAAAATAATTTATCTAAAGTCATGCAATTCCATTCCTTTCCTTTCAACTGGGTACATTTCTTCTGCTTCTCTCTAGGGGATGAGCATTTATTTCATTCTATTTTGTTGTAAGGTATGACAGAAGATAGTTGACAATTCCTGAAATAGACACTAAAGACATTCTTAATGCAGCATATTGTGAAGAATTAGCACAGGTGTTACAAATATCAATGATTTTTTTTTTCAAAACTCAAAAAATACTTTCTTTTCATAGTAATGTGAGTTTCCCTTCTCAAGGCTACCTAAGCAAGCACTAGGCTTATAGGCATTTTATTAAATTATAATTTTTTAAAAAATATGGGTTTTTCCAGTAAAAATATTTATATTTTCAGTAAAAATATTTATAAAAATATAAAAATTTGAAGGAAAAATCTTTCCACCTGGAAAATTTGCTTTCTGCAAAGAGTTGCTGAACTTAGGTTACTAAAAAAGCTTACTTTATGGTCTTAATTAAACTAAAATTACCTGAAATGTATATTTTAGCAAAATGCATTAAAGCCTTGAGGGTCTTTTCACAGAATCATCAAGGTTGGAAGAGACTTTCAAGATCAAGTCCAACCATCAAGCCAGAATCACCAAAATCACCCCTAAACCATATCTATCCCCAAGTGCCACATCCATCTCTTGAACAATTGCAGAGACAGTGACTCCACAACCTCCCCAGACAATCTATTTGCATGCCTGACCATTTTAACAGTGAATTTTTTTTTTTTTAAATCTAATCTGAATCTCCCCTGGCACATTTGTGTATACAAATGATTCAAGTCTAAAGACTCTGCAAGCTTAAAGAAGGGATCAGAGCAAGTATTTACTTCTGAGATCTAAGTTAGGCTCTAAGACACCCAAGTAACCTGGACACTTTGATTATAGCCCAAACTCAGTGGACTGGAAGTTGAATGTTAATATGCCATTTTTCTTGTTGAGTATCTTCTCCATAATTGTCATTGCTGTTAAATGGTTTTTCACCACTTATTTGTTGAACATTAACGAGGTCTTCTCAGAAAATTCTGAGCATGGTAAGAAAATCTCATTGTCATAAAAATAAAAATATAAAATGTTTATTTTTATATCAAGAGTCTATGATTTTAATAATCAGTATAAATTATAAAATTGTATTCCAACAGAATATTTTTATTAATTTAGAATAAGGAATAGCAACATACTTAACTTTTGATTAAAACATTTGGATTTTTATTGCAGATTGCCACAGAAGCAATAGAAAATATTAGAACTGTTGCTAGCTTGACCCGAGAAAGAAAATTCGAGTCGATGTATGGAGAACATTTGATTGTACCATACAGGTATAATAAAATTAACTAAGCTAAAAAATATATCTGTAATAAATTGCAATCATTTACTTTGACAAAAATAGATATTTTTGTAGTGTGTATGATTTAATGTATAATTATCTCCAAATTAATCCCAATATTTTGCATATTTTTATTGACAAATGCAACCACCACCTGTCAACATTTTTTAAAATTTGATTTAATTAGTTTTCTGTTATAATATTGGTATTTCTATTACAATGTCACTTGGTTTGGAAAAATGTTGGTTTTAAGTGAGCTTTTGAAGTGGTCTAATCTAAATTTCCACCTGAATTGTTTTGGATATTTAATTAAACCTTTTTAATGTAAATTGAATATTACATTAGGCCATTTTTTAAAGTGTTAGTAAGATTGAAAACATTTGAATAATTACTTACAGGTTTGGGCCTGAAAACAAAGTATTGTAAGTCTGTCTGGACTAAATCAAAATTTAAGAGTCTTAAAGGAAACAACTAAAAAGATCCTGCTCATTAAAGTTTCATTTGTTCCAGAATGGAATGTTTCATTTTCAGATGTCCATGAGAAATGTAAAGGAAATGAAAGTATATGTACATAGATACAATGGGAAAGATCAGGGGTGCCACTAACACATCTACCACAATAATTGAGTGGTTAGAGCACAGTGCAGGATATAAAAGACATTACTTAGCTTTTTTCTCAGGCTGTTGAGTTTTGAGTTCATATCTCACAATTTGTAGAACAGTTCCTAACCATTCTCAGGGTTGACATGGATGGGATTGCTCCAAGACTTTCATCTTTCTGTTGTTCTAGTATAAATAAGAACTGATTGCCCTATGAGAGAGAAGATGTGTTTTTAGTTAATGTTTCAGCATATGCAAACTTTCCATTCGTAACAGTATCAATTGAAGTCAATTGTTTTTTGCATACTGAACTTCAGTATGATTGCACACTTTGATGAAAACATGCATTCTTTTTATACAGAAATTCTGTGAAGAAGGCACATATATTTGGCTTTTGTTTTGCCCTTTCACAAGCAATGATGTTCTTCACCTATGCCGGCTGTTTCCGCTTTGGTGCCTATCTAGTGGCAAATGAATACATGGACTATAAAACTGTATTTTTGTAAGTATCTCTTTTGCAATCTTTTTTCTGTCTGTTCAGAAAAATAATTTGTAACTTAAGAGGTAATAGCTCAATACAGGGCTATGGAAAAAAGTATGAAAGACTGAGATCCTACCAGTGTGGATGTCAGTGACTTGAATACCCAAGAAGGTCAACCATACTGATTTTTTGTTGCCAACCAAATTAAAGATAATTAACACAGCTGATTTTGACCAGTAAATGTCGGAAAGTGTCTGCATCCCATCTGCTAGCTGAACATCTCTAGCCAGCTGAGTGAATTTCCAGTTAGATTTGAAAGGCAGGGTTTAAGCAAAAACTGTGAGCCCTTCTAGGTTGTTCAAATACGGGATAAAACAGATCATTTTATGTAGCTCTGAAGACAAAAGACAAAATTAATAAAGTGAATCTATTTTACTTTGCCTTAAAACAGGCTAAGAGGTGTCACGTCAAATGCCATTACTTGGTGATGATTTTGTTTCTATGGTGTGTGGCAGTAAGAAATAGCTGAAGACAACAGGTTCTTAAACTATTCTAGTATAGCCTGTAACATTACATAAAATTCCACAATATGACATAAAAATCCCCATAGACCCATAACAGCATTTTTTGCCCTTTATCAGTATTGCAATTTTTTTCCAGCAGAGGTGTGGTAGAAAATTAAATCTTTATAGTCACCTTGTTACAGGCTTGATTTCTTACTGTCATTGATGCCTTAAAAAGTGATCACTAACTCACAAAGGTAATTGAACCATAGAGAGGAAACCACAGTGATGATAGAACAGGATTAGAGCAACAATTTTGCCATCCATTGACCCCTTTCCTCATAGCACAATCTGAGACTTAATATACTAACCAGAATTAATAACTAAAGAAATTACTGCTAATAAGTAATGAAAACACTGAATTTGGAATGCAGGCATGTTTATCTCATGTCATTAAAAGAGGGTAAAAAGAAATTTCTGGAGCTAAATGAATAATTAAAACAATGATAGTTGATTACTAATTTCTTTTTTCTAAGTTTAGCCCTCTTTTTCTCTGAGTAAAAGAAAAAATTGACTGCAGCCACATTTCCACTGTCCTTTTCTTCATTGTCTGCTGATTTTTTTTTTCCTGATTTCTTTTATAGAGTGTTTTCAGCTGTTGTATTTGGTGCAATGGCATTAGGACAAACCAGTTCTTTTGCTCCAGACTATGCCAAAGCCAAGATATCAGCAGCCCACTTGTTTCTGCTGTTTGAAAGAGTACCCTCAATAGATAGTTACAGTGAGGAAGGAGACAAGCCTGTAAGTAAGCCATGTGTGATGGGTGATAATATTTATTGGTAATATGAACAGCACTCTTCTCACTTTCTTCAAACTGATTCTTCCTGTCCTGATTACATCCTCATCACAAAGCATTCTTGACACTATCTGAACAAAACATGGACCAAGTTCTCTATTGTGAGTCCAGCCTTTGCACACAGAGCCAAAAGGCTGTTTGTTTTGAAAATCTCTATTGATTTCTAGATGGGTGGGGGTGGGGATACTTCAGCAATTCTATTTTAATCATCTGTGAAATTGTCTTAAAGATGCAACCGTGATACTATTTCAATTATAGGAAACATTTGATGGAAACATAACAATCAAAGATGTGGCATTTAACTATCCAAACCGACCAGAGGTCAAAATCCTCCAGGGTTTGAATCTAAAAGTAGAAAAGGGACAAACTCTGGCTCTTGTTGGTAGCAGTGGCTGTGGAAAGAGCACTGTTGTTCAGCTGCTTGAGAGATTTTATGACCCACTCGATGGAGAAATGGTAAGTATTTCTACAAGAACATATCAACATGTCAGGTGTGGGTATTCTTAGTTGGTTTTATGTGATGTGATAAGTACAATAGATATTTCTGCGTTTATTTTTTAAGTAGTTTTAATGTTCAAGATCAGCAGTGACTCATGGGGTCTCCTTAAATAAATGAGATGTATGTAAGTCCTGGTTTCCCACATTACAATGAATTAATGAAGATCTGTGTAGTAAAAATATGCCTAATCCATAGTCTAATGAAGGCTTTGAATTCAGGGCAAATTTCCTGAAGTTTTTATAATAAGAACAGTTTAAAAGCTGATAAATATATGTATCTACCTCTGTATAATCTAGTAATAGAATTTGCTATCCATGTTCTTTAAAAAAAACCCAGTGAACATTGACAGAAGTAATTTTTTTCATAATTTTTACTTGTCAGAAACATCTTTATGGGTATGCCTGCTTATTGAGTGACAGATTGTAAATACTTTCACTAGTTTTGGTTTAAAACATATGTAGGGCTTCCTATACTACTTATTCAGCAACTTTACATTTTTTTTTCACATAATGATATTGCTAATTGCTGTTGCTCTTTGATGTACATGTGCTCAGAAGTTTTGCCTGAAAAAGAACACACATTTTGGTCTGATTGAGGTGAGAATAAGAAAGATTTTAGAACTTTTCTGTGCAGAGATACTCACAAAAGATAAAGCATTATTTAAATAAGGCGTAGATGCAATGGAAAAGATATTTTTGTGGTTAAAAGTGCCCAAAAAGGTCCAGTGTAGAAAAATGATGTGTAGAAAGAAGCAGCATAGGTGCCCCAAAAGTGTGTTTAACAAAGTGCAACTTCCTTACCAATGTTTTTGACCTTGTGTCCATAAATAACCAACAAGAGTTTACCGAAGAGGAAAGCACATACCTGTGGCATAGAAACCATGAAAGTGTTGGACTAATTCTCAAGCTGAGTTGCACTGTGAGCTGAGTGAAAGGGGTTTAGCTTAAAGCAGTAATTGTCAGAACAGAGCTCACAAAAGTTCCCTCATTTCAGTGGATTTTGAGTCAGGTTCATTATGACACCTTTTCCTTTGAAGAAAAAATTTATATTGGCTGAAAATTGACTGTTCTAGCACAAGCTGTGGAGTTAGTAGATTAATTTCCTCCAACAGCCATGCCATGAAGGGAGCAATTCTTCAACTGCCCAGCTAATCGTTCATCCAACACAGAGTCTAAGTGCTGCACTGGGTCACTCTAGTGGGGATGTGAAAGCCCTTTTAATGTCCTGGTATATTTGTGTTCAAGTTAAGTCAACTTGGGTAATTAATGAACTGAAACATAAAAAAAAAATAATTTAAAATTCTGTTCTCATCTAACAGACAGTGATAACAATTCAGCTGGCATATTTAGCAGAAGTATGAGAGAGTCGCCAATAAAGAAAACTGGCTGCAAATAATATCTTAAAGAAGGCAAAAGTAAATTTCTTCTTTATAGATACAAAATAGAGGAAAATTTTCCTGCTGAAGAAACAATTGAAAGAACTTTACCCAAAGTTCTTTGAAGTTGCCTCAGCATATCCCATCTTCCACTGTCTTCAAAATCCTAATTAAATATTGAAGTAAAGAAAAGGACTGAGCAGCTTAAGGGACTGTTCTCACTTTTATGAATTAGAAAATTTTGGAACATAGATGAGAAGGAAGGGAAGGGATTACATGGGCTTGCAATTGGTAAGAAAGAGCTAAGGAAAGAGCTGCGATTACACAACTTCTGCATATGAATTTACAGTAAGTCTCAAATCCATATATAGCCATGTGACTAAAATTTAAAATGTTTGCTTTCTCAGCTTTTCGATGGCAAAAATGCAAAGGCACTGAATATCAAGTGGTTGAGAGCTCAGATTGGTATTGTCTCACAAGAACCAATCCTGTTTGACTTCACTATTGCTGAGAACATCGCCTACGGAGATAACAGTCGGCAGGTGTCCTTTGAGGAAATTGTTAGTGCAGCAAAAGAAGCCAATATTCATTCCTTCATTGACTCACTGCCAGATGTAAGTTATTCACTTTCTCTCCTTCTCAGAACTGGACGTGACCTAAAGTGGCAGGGAAAATTTGTGTCTGCTAATAATTGCCTGGAGTACAATAATTCTCTGAGATGAAAATAGATCTGAAACTATTTTAAAAATATTTTCCTTACTTAATTGTGTTTACCATACTTATTTTCACTTTGGGAGATTTCATTGTCAGGTGGAGAGTGGAACATTTAAGATCTCAGGGAAGAAAACACACAATTATAACTAAACCGAGAGCTGGTAGTAAGGGGTGGGGTTTTTAAAGCTGACCATTTCTTTTTAAGCTCCTGACTGTCTCAAGCATATGTAAAAGATTCTGCTATGAATCTTTTGAGTTTACACTTTTCTTTCTTTCTCACTTTTCTTCCAGTTATACCTAGTTAGAATTTAAATTTCTAGTATTCCTGTGGTCTGAAAATTACTAAGAATTTTTTTCACTTATGTATATATGACAAACATATAATAATGTAATACTGAGCATCTTGGGTCAGATGAAAGGTCTGTGATGCACAAAATCTTGTCCCATGCAGTGACCAGAAAGACATAATTACAAGTATTCAGAAAGGCTAAAAATTTAATCACATGTCCCCTGAATTCTCATCTCACTTTGCATGATTTGTCAGAGTTTGAATCCCAGTATAGTCACAGACTTTCACTGACCTTTTGTGTTGTGTCTTCTGATTGAGAATAATATTGCTACTTCAACCTTAGAGGGGCTTCTTGGTTTGAATTTATTAAATGTTTGATATTATAAAGAAGTCTACTACTAAAAGATCTATAGATCTGTGGCAGATTAGAAATTCTGGTCAGTTGTTTTCAGAGAGCTACTGGCATGGAATATGCAGATTATGGGTGACTGGTGTCAGAGTTTATATGCTTCAATTACATCAGAACTGATTTTCATTGATAGCCTGAACTTAATATATTGTTTCCAGAAATACAATACCCGTGTAGGAGACAAGGGAACCCAGCTTTCTGGTGGCCAGAAACAACGTATTGCTATTGCCCGAGCTCTTGTACGTAAGCCCCAAATTCTGCTACTGGATGAAGCTACTTCTGCCTTAGACACAGAAAGTGAAAAGGTAACTTAAGTCTAAGCCAGGAATCTGCAATCTAATTTTTTTAAATTATGATTACTGTTTTTACTCCCACAGTTTAAATACAAAAGCTGGAAATATGGTGTCTTGTGTCTATATAATAGACAAATATAAATGTCTTACCCCTCCTTGGGAAAAAGAAAGCATTTTTTACATCTGTATGGCTGTAGGCAGATTGAAGTTGCTATGAAGAATGCATTCCTCAGCCTAGAAGTCTTCAGGCTTCAACTGACAAAATGTTATCCAAATTGAATCAGGACACACGAACTGCAGAAGCCAAAAAATTGAGGGTGCTGCCAGAGAACTTATTTTTTCTGTGAAACTGTGAAATCTGACTTTCATAGGTCTACTTCTTCTGCCCATTGCTCTCTGGTCCTTGCTACATGTTCATCGCTGAAATGAAAAGTTCAAGTGAAAATTGCTGAAACATTTACTTCTTTTTTAAGCCCAAAACTGTAATCTTGGAACAACAGAAGTACAATCTAGCTGTAGAAAATTAGCAGAGTCTGCTAAAATACTTACTATTAAGGAAACAAATATTATATCATATGTTATAATCTGGAAAGTTAAAATCTTTCTACTAAGTTTTGAGCAATTCTAGGCATGAAAAAAAAGAGGTTTAAGGTGAAAATGCTGTTAAATAATCCCATGATTTATTGTCTTCTTGATTATGTGGTAGTTAGGTATTGAAATTTAATCTGTTATTTTATTCTGCATTAATAAACATAAGGAAGAAATACAAGACAGCAGAGATTATTTTTAGTATTTTTCTGCCAGTGCAAGCTTTAAGAAAAATGTGATTCATGAGACTCCCTGTGAAATCATGAGAACTAGTATGATAGCAGTTGACCTAAGAATATTGACTTAACTTCCATATATAATTATCAGTCATGAAAGGAAGCTGTGGATGTCCCCAGTTAAACCTCCTCCTCACACAAAGGCCAATAGTGAACTCAAATTTAGGTTGCTTTGTGCTGTGTCTGGTAGGGTACTTGAAAATCTTGAGGAGATTCAGTAGAGATGTTTTTCTCCCTGTTCCAATGCTTAATTATCCTTGCAGTGAATCCTTTTTTTATATCCAGTCAGAACATCTCCTGTTACAATTTAAGACCATTTCCTCTTGTTTTCCTGCCATGCATCTCAGTAATGAGCCTGGTTCCTTCTAATTCTCTTAACTATCACAGCATTATCCACTCTAACAGTTTGGGCTCTGCCAACACAGGCTAATTCTAAATCAAGAAGCTTGAGCAACAGACATTCCCTTTCCCTCACTGTCAAGTTACAGTTTACAGATGGCAATTGAGGTGTATCTCACAGATTAGTTCACCTTTTGGTTTTTTCATTGTGCAGGTTGTCCAGGAAGCTCTGGATAAAGCTCGAGAAGGTCGGACGTGCATTGTAATAGCTCACCGCCTCTCCACCATCCAAAATGCTGACAAGATCGTCGTGGTCCAGAACGGCAGGGTCATAGAGCAGGGCACCCATCAGCAGCTTCTGGCTGAAAAAGGTGTCTACTATTCCTTGGTCAATGTGCAAAGTAGGTAATGCAACATCTCAATTAAAGGCAGTACTTATCTCTGAATTGTCACCATAGCTACTTTTGTCATTGTAATTATTTCAATATCAACAGTCTTTCTTGACACTTTTGTATTTCTTCCTTCCTTTCATAAGTCATACAAACCCAAGAAATACTAAGTAAATGTGTACCAGTTTCTCACTACTAGTTGTCATTATTCAAACCTCTTCTACGTGGCCAAAGCAGATGCCCATTGCACTCATGAAAGTAGAAGCATGCTAAGCCAAATGTAATCAATATTAGCTTGCTTTGAACTCTTTCAAAAATCATACTAATCAGGTGTATCTGGTATGCAACTTGGAAATATTTTTATGCTCAGTAAAAATAGTTTTGCTCTTGTCAGAAATAAACGTCAAGCCTTATCCTCACTGTGCCTGTGTAAGACACATTCAGTCCTGGCCCATTAGGCTTGTTACCAATTGTTATGAGAACTTGCAGGTCAGCTGAAGCTTGATGCCAGATGTCTCTTGTTACGATGTGAAGTTTTAGCCTGGGATGTCAGCATAGGCCTTGAAATTATGGGACAGGCTGAAAACAAAGGTCCCAGAACTGTAAGTACCTTACTGTTGGTTAGTTATTGATCATTGGAGACTTGCAACCTTAAGAGATGGAAAAAGACTGCTTGAAATGAAAGAGAAATGAAATGGCAGATAAGAAAAAAGCCCCAAGAACACAACTGATGGGCAAGACAAGGCATCTGCTGCAGCCTGGGAAAGTACTGTCTGCAAGTCTTTCAAAGTCCTCAGGGTCGGAGGTCAAGGACTAAGAACTCTCTAAAGACTGCAATATTTGATACAAGATGAAAATCCTGGATTTGGACTTGGAGGAGGGGGAAGGAAGGCATCTTTTTCAGTGTTAACATCCTTGGTTGAAGAGCTCTTGAACCTGATCACTGCTGTAACTGAGACTCTCAAGGACTGTAACCATCGGTGCTGAATTCTTGGTGTCAGCTCTAGGATATTGTATGTTATTTGCTAATATAGGACGGCTGTTAAGGGCTAACTGCTTTGAATATGAAGTAATATTGATTAATAATTATTAATAAGTAAACATTAGTGATGTATTTTGTTATTGAATATTTATGCAGTAAAGTTTTGTTTTTAAGATTAAAACTGTCTGGATTAATCAATCGTCCACACTCCCATCATAACAATTTCTGATTCCCTGAGATTTATACATATGTGTGACCTACATTTAGATATTTATACACACAGAGCCAGCCTGTAGGCAGATAGGCTCAACCATGTACTAATAACACTCTACAGAATGTTGATTGATACAATCTCATTGTGTTCCTCTTGAATCACGTACCTGTTTTCTTTTGTTTTTGTCTTAGATGGAAAGCCAATCTGACCAGCAAATTTGCTTGTTTCCTCTTTACGCATTGCTTGATACAATAAGGTTCTTGTCCATCAATAAGGATATTACTCTGCAGAATAATATAAATAAATTACATTTGCAACTGTAAGAATGAAATAGATATTCTACAACATTATAATCTAAAGATTCAAGTGAGAACATCCTTAAACTGATTTTTTTTACTAAATTGTGGATGTTAGTATTTTGCTTTTGAACTAGAATTTTTAATTGTTGATGATCTAGTTTCTAATGATTGGATTAATAATGATTGGATTATTTCCCCAACTCATTTCAAAGATGCTTGATTTACCAATTTAGCTCTTCACGAAAATCAAAATAGCACTGTAAATATTTTACCACAAACATCTGAAAACCAATTTTTAAAATTTTGGCCGTATAGTTTAAAATATATTTCGGAAATTCATGTCAAATGTAGAAAATTTCCAAAACAATCTATTTTTTCCCATTCTTTTCTTCTACAATTTTAAAGAAGTATTTGTTGAGACTTTTGCAAAAGTTTGTATAATAATTCCAAATCCACTGTAAATGCTTGAGGAGCTATGCTGCTGCTCACAATTACATCCTTTTCAGAATTTTTTTCAGAAGACCACAACAGCCATATTACCACAACTGAGCTACCATTCAATACTTCATCATGTAATTTGTAGGCTCAAAGACAAAAGGATAGACAAAAACACCCCCAAAAATGTGTTTTTCATCATATTCTATTCATACATCTTTAAATTGCAATGCTTTACCCAAAGGAAGGGTTGACTGAACTAGAACAATTCTGCTTTAAGGACCAGTGTTCTACCACATCTTTCCAAGGGGTGTAAGAGGCCTTACTCCTTAGCTCTGCCTTTTTAGTTAGGCTCTGACCATTCTGGTTCCCCTTGATGTCACAAGACACTTGTCTGAGCTCTAAGTCCTTCATGTTGGAGTAGTCAGCCTTTGTCTTTGCCCATAAGCACCCTAAAAGCAGGATGACATGTATGTGTTGTTATTCAGAAGTAATAGTCCTTTTTTCCTCTGTTTTGTTCGAGAGGCTGCAGCAGTTTCAAGCACAACTCACTGTTTTGAGGGGAGGCAATCTAATGTTTTCCCACATATTTCTTGTGCTTCTAGACCCATTGTCTTTGGAACAAGTCTTTAGAGAGATGTCGGCATTGACACCACCTTGGCAATCCTAACCACTTTGCGGGCAAATGCCACCGACTGTGGGGAAACAGAAGGCAAGGACTGAAGTTCTGATAGCACTCCTGCTGAAACAACTAATCAAAATAGAGTTCTCAGGAGAAAAAGAGTATTTAGGTCTAGAAAGTCATTCTTACTGCAGATTCTTATCTGAGTGTTAAATACCACATTGTCCTATTGCCCAGCTTTCTCCAGCATATTTACTCCTGCAAGGATAATTTGCTGTTCCTTATGCAACGAGTATCTCACTACTAAACTTTCCTATAATTTCTGACATAAAGTGAGAGCATGAGTAAACTCCATCCTTCTCCCTTGCCTCAAGAGTTTCTGAAGGAATATTTCTCACCAATACCATAGACCATGTATTATGTCCAGAGGAAGACTATACATCAGTTCTGGATCTCCACTAGTCTCTTTTCCAGACATTCCTTCAAAGTTCTTCTTGAACTATCCCACTTGTTGGAAGAAGTTCAACCGTTTTCCTCTCTAATGCTGACTCCCCATCAATTGAGCTTTAATGGAGACAGTTCTCGTTTCTTACAAGTAAATCCTTTGAATCTGATGTCTCTTTCTTGTTGCTACAGTTGTCTATAAAAACAAGCTTCCTTGTAGCATTAATTTCTGTAAGACACAAAAATCTCCTTTAAACACTTGTTAATGAGTAATCCTTGTAATCATTCAAAGCACAAATAGACATAAAGTTAATCTCTTCCTCATGGTGTATAGCCTATTCGTACCTTTATAACCTTCCTCCTACTCCTCTCCCTCAAAATCCAGTCTAACTTGTAGATTTGGTCATTGAAAGGAAAGAAGACAACTTGGAGGAAAGAAGAAACTTGATACACTGCCTATGAGTACAGGGCAAAACCATTCAATTAACAATTCTTGTGCTGAAAAAGCTACATTGTAAATGTATCTATGGACAGTCTAAATAACTGTTATTGTCAAGTACTCAGTCTTCTAGACAAACTGTTTAGAACAATCTATTTTAATCATTCATTCATTCTGTATGTCCAAGAGAGGATGGTATCACTATTCTAGTTATTTTAATGCAATAAATTGAAAGCAGAAAGTAAGAAACAGGACCAGCAGCAACTTCAAATTCTTTGCTGTGAATTTCATGGACTGTAGAGCTATCAAAAATAGAGAACAGGAAGGAAAAGAGCAGAACACACAAGGACAACTATCTTTAGAAATCCCTGTTATTGAAAGGTAAGTACATTTCATTTTGTCTTTGTGTGCTTATTTGTGTATACATTTAATTCTGGGTGTACTCCGTTAACGAGGGAGATCAGTACCACAATGCTGTTGCTGTAGAGATCTAGGACAGGACTGCATGTAACTCACAGTGAGCACTCAAACCTAACTTCTCTGAGCGAGTCTGTCTTCTGCAGGGTTAACAAAGGTCTGGCCAATGAAGACTGGGGCACAGTTCATCCTGTTCTAGAGTTGCTGTCACTAGCAGGTCAGATTAGCAACAACCTCGTATTGTATCTCTTCTTAAGGGGATGTAAGAACAATTATTGTAAATACCTACATCGTTAATGCCTTGGTGTAGAGTATGTGAATCACACCTTCAATGAGTGCTCTACTAAAATAAGCATCTTAGATCCTGCATTACATAATGTTTTGTAAAAGTAGATCCATAAATACTGGCTGCAGTCTTACATTCACCAAGCCAGAGAAATTTTTAATGGAAATACTAGAAATTGTATGGGGCTGTTTTAAAATGTCCTGACATTTAAAGTCATTGATGTTTTAGATAAATGTAAATATTGCGTCTACATATATAATCTCTGAGCAGAAATGCTATCACTCATTTGCTTAGTAAAGGAGACAAATATGTTAAGTATTTCTTTTTAATACAGGAAACAATTGTTCTAAGATAAAACATCGTGGTCCTTATATCATCTAACAGGAATAATTTTATTTCCCTCTTAGTTCTGATTTGGTTCTCAAATCACAGATGAAAAAGGGATCAGTGAATAACTTGATTAATCCAAGAAAAAATGTCAGTTCATTAAATACAAGATGTTCCAATGAAGCGATGTTGAGGGAGAAGGAATGCATATCTATATGTCACAGGAACTGTGGGTTCCCACTTACATTTCAAATGTCCATAATTAGGACAGCTTTCATTACAGCAATATATGAAAAAGCCAGGCCAGAACTTAGAAAGAATGAAGCTACTGTAGAAACATAGAATCATAGAATGACTTGGGTTGGAGGGGACCTTAAAGAACATCCAGTTCTAACCTCTCTGTTGTGGGCAGGGATGCCTTCCACTAGAGCAGTTGCTCAGAGCCCCATCCAACCTGACCTTGAACACTTCCAGGGATGGGGCATCCACAACTTTTTGGGCAACGTGTTCCAGTGCCTCACCACACTCAGAGTAAGGAATTTTTTCCTTTCAGTTTGAAGCCATTTCTCCTTGTCCTGTCACTACATGCCCTTGTAAGTAGTGTAGGTGCACAGTGACCAGCATTATCTCCTCTCTTTCCTGCTGCAGCTATGACAAGTTATTTGGCTAACACTGGTATCATACTTTTTTCTTGCTAGGCACCCTTGTCTTTCCCCAAGATTAACTTCTTCTTACGTTCCCTTTTACATATATGATGTTTTGTTCAGCTTTCATTTTGGATTAATCAATGTGCTTGCTTATTGTAGAAAATCTTCAGTTATTCTTTGATATGCACATATTTAATAGTGTTGTAAAGGAATATATAATTTTCATGTTGTTCAACAAACAAACAAAAAATAAATAAAATTTTTGCACACATTCCAAGGGATGGGTAGGAAAAGGCAGTATGGAATTGTGACACATTTCTCCATCCATAAAATGAATTCCTAATCTGAATTAAGTTTTCCCAGGATTTTCTTTTGGGTAGCTCTACAGAAGATTTATCTAAATGTGTCTGTCTATTCTTCACTGTAAAAGAAGATGAGTTATTAAAGATCAGACTTATTTACATATCTGCTGAATCAAAAACAACTTAGACACTACTCCTCATGCATATTAGAGTTGTGAATTACAGTTCAGGATGCTAATATTTCCCTGTTCAGCTTGTTAATGGTACATTCAATGAAGCATACAGCAATCTAGTTTTGCAGATGTTTACAATTTTGTTTCCTGCAATTTCCTGAGGAGCTTGATAAATAATCAGAAGCTTGGTTGCTCCCTTGGTACTCATTTGTAGACATTTGAAATCTTTTCTCTGAAGACATGGTTATTCCTCCTAGCTCTTTTTCCCACTATTACCTATGAGACTTTAGCTGTAGACAAAATATACGTGATTTCCATCTAAGAATATTTCATTGAAAAAGAATTTCTAAAATTTCAAAATAACTTTCAAAATTTCTCTATAAGTACTTATGAAAAATTGAAAAGCTAGAAGTAATTTATGTGTTTGAACTTCAACACCAGTTTCCTTTGAGTTCATGATGAAAATTGTGTTATTTTCTTCTTTATTACTCTATTCTGTAAATCAACAATTTTTCTTCCTATGGCCATGTCTTTAATTTGCCACATGATGGCCTCATTTGTTCAGAAAATGGCTACACTGATCTGCATTGTCTTTTTCTTCTTTTTACTTCTTCATGTATGTCTTGTTCAACTCAATATATGCAGTATTCTTCTAACCTAAAAAGCTGTATTCTCTTTCCTGCCTAAGGGATTAGCATATCAATTTACAGCATTGCTGCCATGTCTTCTAAAGTCAGAATTCCAAGAACCTGGACTAAGGCAGTAGACAGTAACTGCTCTTCCCAGCTTCCACTGTGTCAAGCAGACCTACTGGAGGCAATCCATGATGGTAGATAATGTTTATCTCCACATTCAAATCAAAGGCCTTTAATTTATTTCTTCCTAATTTAATGTAATTTGTCACAAAATCTATTAAGATAAAGGAGAAGGATAAAGGAGAATCTTCCCCTATATTAGAAATATTTCAGAGTATTACAAGAGCAAAGAGGTTTTCATTTAGTCTGGGTAATTTGATTCCAGATACAGAGTTTGAGTTCCATTTTTCTGAGTGACTTGCTTCTTTAATAGAAACTACATACAACACCACTATCACTCTACATTGAATTTCATGTGACCTCTAAATTTTACAGAATAGATATAGAAATTTACGAAATAGGGTATTAAAATGCCACATTTATATTAAAGTGAAACTGTTCACCTGTGAGACAACAGGCATCTTACCACCACCGTCAGTATTTTATACTAGGTGAATTTAGTATTTCCTGTTAATAGAAGATAAAAGCATTACAGAGTTGGTTGATTTTTCAGCTGTGGACAGGAAATTCAATGTTTTAAAATCATCTTTAAAATAGATGTACAATGCACTTTCATATTATCTAAATGAAGATAATAATTTAAAAATAATTTACCTGTCTAATTAAACTGGCTACAGTGAGGACACAGAGATGGTTTATTGCTTTATACTGAGAAAATTCTGTTTCTAGGATGAGATTGCTTCACAAGAAGAAAATAATTCTCAATAACACACCAATTAACTTCTCCTTGTGGGTGAACATGTATGTGCACAAACACTACTCTCTGTTGTGTTCAGTAGCAGAAGAAGAAGCGATGGGTCTGATTTCATCTGAACATGAAAAAACAGTTTATTATTGTGAGGGTGGATGAACACTGGAACAGGTTGCTTAGAGAGGTTGTAGAGTTTGCAATCAGATATCCAAAATTAAACTAGTCATGACCCCAAACAACTTGTTCTACTTGACCCTGCTTTAGCTAGGCTTTGGACTAGACAACCTCCAGAGGTGCCTGTCAACTTCAGCCATTCTGTTTTTCTGTGCAGGAAAAATCGTGGTCAACCATGTGGATGCAACCAATTAAATATATCCACTCCACATGGTGGCTTTCAGCATGTCAAAACCATTCAATACATCACAAGCTGTATTAAGAAGTAGTTATTAAAAAATGCCTGACCATAACTTCACAGACTTTTGTACAAAGAAGATGTAAAAGTCTCCCATGTCTCAAAGATAACTATAACACGACAAAAGAAATGTTATAGAAATGCTATATGACCTCTGCTGACAGCCTGAGGCAAAGAATCAGAGTTGAGTTGTGTCTGCCAAAGAAGAAAGAGGGTTGCCTTTTCACTCTTACCAACAAGCCGTCATTTCTAACAGAACATTGTTTTGACATCATGACAGTAAGCCACGACTTTACTCAGTGAAAGCCAGAGACTGACAAACCTCTGTTGTTAGGAATTGCAGATAGTTAATTACAAGACAGCCACAGGCAGTTGGAAAGTGGATGCTCAGGCACTGCCACGGTTGCTTCTCTCTCCTCTTCTAAGAGCAGCTTTCCCCTTTCCCCTCAGCCACCTCCTCCTGATATTGCATTGCTGTCAGACCCTCAAAGGCCACCTTGAGAACTCATAATGAAGAGAAAACAGTGAGTTCCTCCAAGTTTCTAAGAGCTCTCACGTTACCAACCTCATTCTGGTAAAATTTTTTTTGGTTTAATTTTTTAAACTTTTCATCACTTCTAAACCAACACTATCAAACTCTGAAAAGACAACACTGATTTTCTAGATATAAATGCAACCATCCATAAAACTAATTCTAGAGATAGAACATAACATAGTTTAAACCTTATTGTAAAACTCCCTGGCAAATTTTTCTTTATTGGTACATCAGTGAATTTTTCTAAGAAATTTTTCTTACAGTCTGATGGGAAGGCTGAAGGAAGAAACTACCAGGTAATAGGAAAGTTTTCATTCAAGTCATGGCTATTCTTTTCTGGTAATAGAGATCTCAAGTGAATGTTCTCTAAAGATTGTTCTAATATTTGTTTAACCTTTTCATAAATATTTCACAGAACTTTAGGAATTCAACTTTTGTTATGTCTTTGAGCTAATATAGTTTTATGTGTGAAGGAGCACCTTGCATTTTCCCACTCTAATCCCAGCCTGTGCCAGATGGCTTCTGTGTGTTCCTACTCTTACTCTTCTTCTGTGCCCATATCTTTCACTCCTCATTGTCCTCTTGCACTCCCCAGTTCCCATTTTGCTGTGAGCCCTGTCTGATTTGCAACCTGGTTTGCCTTCTTCCTGCCACAATTTTCCTGTTCATCCTTTTTCCTTTCCTCTGATGCTTTCCCTCCTCTGTCAGCGGATAATAACCACGGCAGGGTAAGGCATAGCCCAAGGCACAAATCACTGCCACACATCTGGTTCTGAGAGAGGCCCTGGGGGAGGGATCTCTCGCAGCTGGGGTTTTCTTTAGTGACATCTCCAAGATTAAAGAAGGAATAGGGAAAAAATGCAATGTTCATTCAGGCGGTGGCTACCTTTTTCATTGCATTTAGAGCTGGTTTTACAAAAGGCTGGAAATTGACAATTGTGATTCTGGCCTTCAGTCCTGTTATGGAATTCTCATCAGCTCTCTGTGCAAAGATATTAAAAACATACGAGTTTTCAATAAACTGGTGAGCTGTATCTTCTATAATCTCATTTGACGTCTGTAAGATTTAAGAATACAATCTGTCTCTTAGTGAATTTAGACCTTGTCCACATAGAGAAAGGTGTGAATAGCTGCATGGTGCAGCTGGTGCAGCTGAAGAAGAGCAGTGCCTCCACCATGGACTCAAATGCTGCAAAATTTCCATATATTGTCTGTTTTTATAACATTGGCTAAAAAGATTTTTCATTTTTCTAATATATTTTTTTCTGTTTTTTTTTTTTTTTCTTTTTCATTTCTTTTTAACAGTTTTAAAAAGCATCACAAAGCATGTAGAGATGCAGTCCCTTTCTCAAAGAGAGTATGGTCTTACAGACCTCGTAAACCCAGTGAGAGTTGCAAACCAAAAAGCCAGGCACATGACAAAAAATCCCTAAGTATAACACTAACAAACGAAGGTCATGTACATGTATTTATTTGTATTATGTTATGAAATACCAGTCTTGCCATCTTTTTGATCTTTTATCTAAATATAAACAGCATGACCACAAAACCCAGCAAGTTTTGAAACTCAGAATTCAATAACAATGGTGTCATCCACAGAAAACACGTTCCATTCCCTGACGTGCATATCTCTTTATGCTCCAGCTGCCACTGTTACCTAGCTCGGGTGGCTAAGGAAGATTTCTGGGTACCTTCACTTGGCTTCCCAGTCCAACACGTCTCTCTTTGGTCACACAGTGCTGTTCACTACTCTCGTAACTCTCATTATCTCTTTTTCCTGCTCCTCTTCAAGGCACTGTTTACCAGCACTAAATCTGATGTAGGGTCTTTCCTCATGGCTCAGAAGTGGGAAGGGCCTTCCCTGTTACTGAGAACAGGTCTTGGTTTTGTAGAAAACAAATGCATGACCTGAGCTTTTTAACTCTATTGCTCCAGGAAGGGTATTCTACTTGTTTGAGGATTGAACACCTCTTTCCAACAAAATAGATGCACAACTCCTGCATATTAAATTTGTTCCTGGACCAGCATTGAGCATTTGCTTTAGTAGTTCCCTCCTATGGGTTTACTTTCCTGTGCTGTTTATAGAAATAAATCTTAGATTCTCTCAGATTATATTTTGCTAGGCCAACCAAATTAAGTAATTTTAGTTTTCCCATACAGTATATGTTTTCACTGATCATATTTTTCTTCATTTTATCATATTGTATTTCACATAATTATGGTTCATCTGCTTCTCTTATTACTACTCTCCCATATCATTTATCTAATTCTGTAAGATATTCTGGTATTCTTTTGTCCTGGTCTTCTCACTGGTTTTCTGTATTGATCCTCTCAGTTTTGTACCATCAGCAAATTTCATTATCATGAGTATTGTTTGCATGCCCAAGTCATTAACTTAAGTAAGAGCAATAAATCCCAAGACTGAGTGAAGAATTAATGCTGTCAACTCCCTTGGGTATTACATCTCTATGCTGAACACTTCTGTCTTCCTTCAAACTCTTTTTTACCTTACTGTTCTTTTATTACTTCACAGCTAGTGTTAATAATATATCTCATGGCTTTAGGATAAATTGGCATTAGTAGGCATTAATGAAGTCCCAATGGATTAGTTTTACTGGGTCTAGGCTCTCTAGAAAACACAATACCGAAGAAAAGTAATTGGGTTTATTCTTTGCTTCCCTAACTCATAATATAATTTACTGCCATTTATTTCAGATTTTATTATTTTCGTTAGGATTTGTTGGCAAGCTTGCTGTGCTGATTTTGTCAAGATAAAAGTGCAATTTCTCAGGTTACTGTTTCTGTTTGTAACTCTTCAGCCCCATGTCTCTATCCACAACTTGAAACTAATCACTAAAAATCTTTTATACTGAACCGGTATTATATTGACCAGGTTATTCAATACTCTGGAATAAAGAGTTCACGATCACCATGAGAAGAACATTCCTTCTTTACTATTTTCCCTTTCAGGTCAGATGTGGTAATTAAGACATCCCAATTCACGTTTGTCACCCTGCTTTTGGCACCATGCACTTTTGTGGGTTTTTTTAACTGAAATTTGAGGCTGAACAACAGTTTCAAGGCCATCCCTGGTGCAGTTATCATCTCATTGCTTTCTAATTTCTAAGACACATGAAATGAAAAACCATTGTTGCAGACCTTTTCTCTGTGTGCTCATCTGTAATTACTGTAAGATAAAATTGCTCAGCATATCACAAGTAGAAAGGTAGTCAATACATTTCTTTCTACTCTTAGCAAGATCTTTCTTGGATTACTGTGTACAAAAATATTTTATACATCTTCAGTGTATTTCATGGGAAATTTATGCATATACACAATGAAAGAAAGGGTAATTTCTTGCATGCTCTGGGATTTTTGTATGGGTTTTTTTCTTTCAGATACCAAAAAATAGAAGACATCAAACACATTGCTATCAAACAGGCTATTTCAGCCAACATTTCTATGGGTATTGCTTTCTTTTTGATATACACGTCATATGTCTTGGCTTTCTGGTATGGAATCATTGTGATACTTTCCAATTTTCATAGAGTTCACAATCCTAAAATTTTTCAGCTTGATGAGGCAACATCAGCTTTGAGTACTGAGAGTGAATCAGCAGTGAAAGCACTGGACCAGGTCAGTATTGGTCAGTGTTGAAGTGCTTTTGTCAGTGCCCATGGAATTCAGTTAACGATCTTATGGGTAGCACTGAACAGTAGCAGGCTTCCCAAACAAGTTTTAGTCTTTAGAGCACTGGAGAGCTCAATGTGTGCTGAGACTTAAATATTCCCAAGCAGTTTTGGGGATCCCTGTGGTCTCTGCTCTTATTAACACCCAGCACAATAACTGAAAAACAACTCCGGGGTTTCTTCTAGAGCAGCTGCTACATGTTGACTGCTGTCTAGACCTAACTTATAAATCACACAGACAAATCAAAGCAATAGCCAACCCTGTATTTCTTGCTGTCTGCTCTTAGCATGCCTGTGAACCATTTACAAAACAATTCCACCTATTCCCCAGGCTAAATCAATCATATTTGCTGATTTTTCCCCCCCTCTGTTTCTCAACCCTACTATGCATCTATGCTTATGCTCTGGATGAAGACAAATTCTCACCATTGCATAAACAGTTTCAACAATGATCATAGTTTCACTATGGACAAAATGTTCAGAGAACGTTTTTTCAACATATAGTGTCACAGGAGAAGTACCTAATCTACCTCCTCATTGTCAAAGATCTTTTAATTCCTAATGTTTACTTGGACACCTAATTGCCACTAATTTCAGCAAGAGTTGGATTCTTTGTCCAGTAGTTCTAATTCCTGATAATTCACACTAATTTGTGAAGCTATGTTTGCTGGCACATGCAGGGATCTTTCTCCCAACCCGTGACCTGTAAAGTGAATCCCAGAGACAGCAGGGCAGAGAACTGCTGGTAGAGACACATTTGGTGGGGTTCCCAACCAAGTGCTGCAATATAAAACTTACAGAGCTTGTTTAAACAAGCTGCTTAGCCTCTCACCACCCCCACATAGCTTTGAAATGTCTCTTCCTATTGACATTTCTGGCAGAGCATGACAGCAAGGCTTGCTCGGACTAGACTAGCTCTGATTGCTGATGTTGAGCAAGACAAAGCTAACCTGTTGTCTGCCAAGCATTCATTTGTCCTCCTCTTTCCTAATTTTTCTCTTCTTCACTGTGCTGAGCATGTACTTCCACAGAAGGTTTACATTCAATGTAGACTAGACCCTTTTCCCTTCAGGCTTTACCACATCACTGATGAATCTCGGTTTACTGTTTTTGTGAATGGGACGTTTGGCTTTTTAAAATGAAGGATCATAACTTGATTTTCTTCTTCATTTTGATGTGATTTTAACTTTCTAGTATCACCTCAGGCACAGTGAATCTCTCAGACTACCAAGAAAAATCACATTTAGTTTTATAGGATGTTTGAATGGCTGTCATTTCCAGTTCTGAAAATCATGTTACGATATAAAGATACCAGGTTTATCTAGAAATTCATGGACAACATCCCATATATTACAATTTTATATTTTATTTCTTGATTGTAAAACACATATTAAGCCACTTATATTCCAGCAGTTCAAAATGTTCAGTGAAGATTTTTAATCTGAATTATATAAAGTTTATATTTATTTCTTGGATAATTACGTATTAATGCAAAGTTATCCCAGCAGACACTGTCAAAATGTGCCTGTAAATACATCTTTGTCGTGCCAACCTACATACTTCCAAGATTTATTTTATTATTTTTGAGTAATTTAAAAGATGGGAAAAACAATATTAGTAATAGAAATAAGATTTAAAGTACAATTTTGGATAAGTCTTTTCAACTTATTCAAATGAGTTATTTAGGGCAAGTTAAATTGTTAAGTGACAATTTTTTTATATTTGTGAAGTGTTCTGAAATAGAATTATCATGAAGATACTTAATGGTAGTCTTTTTTTCAGTGAAAACTCAACACCTAGCTGGGGAGGATATTGAAGGTGAAGTCTCAAAAGTATAACCTTTAGATATTTGTGTTTAGAAAGTAATAGAACATGCAAGAAACAGAGCACCTTAACATATATTTCATTGAAACTATATTTTGCAGTGCCTGATTTAAGTTAAATTTTTGCTTTAGTTTACCTTGAAGAAACCTAAAAATATTGTGAAGTTCAAATTTCCCAGTTGACCATTTTGATTTTTACCAGAACACCATTTTAAAACATTTTCTTCAACTCTAATATGAAGAGACGAAACGTTATATTTACACGAAAATGTTCATCTGGGGCCACAATTCCACTGTTTCCAGGTCAGGAAAGGATGCTACACATAGCTCAATGGCTCAAAATGCAGATCTTACAGCTGCACTTGAAAATGGTGTCATCACAGTGTGTTTGGCTTTCTGAGCTGCAAGGGCACATTGCTGGGTCATACCAGGAGTCTTATCAACCAACACCTCCAAGTCCTTCTCAGCAGGGCTGGTCTCAATCCATTCTCTGCCCAGCCCTTACCCATGTTGGATTACCTCAGTGCAGGTGCAGGACTCGGCACCTTGCACTCCACCTTGGTGAACTTCATGAGGTTTGCATGGGCCCACCTCAAGCCCATCAAGGTCCCTCTGGATGGCTGCAAACAACTTTTAGCATCATACTGTGTTTTGTTTCAGGCATCAGGAATTGAGGATCAGTTGCAGAAAGAAGGCAGTGCATCAACTGTCCCAGAGGAAGCACTGAAGGGATCAATACTGACTGGGAAAAAAACACCATCCAGCATACAAAGGTTCAGAAAGCAGCATCATGAACTTGATCTAAAAGCTTGTGTCTCTGTATTCATACCTGTTTGTGTTTTTTATAACAAATGGGATAAAAATGGAACATAATCCCACATGAGAGGGTGTAACTTTTAAACAAAAAGTGTGAAGGCATCCTGTGTGTCTGCTTAAGGACTCATAAATCGACATCATCCTACAAGAGTTCTGTGGAAACACCTCTTCCTCTGAAGCTGAATTTTTTTGTCATGCTACTTAAAATAGTTTGAGTAATATTATGAGACAAAATTACTTTAGTATGGGAATAGCCTAAGTAGCAAGTTAATTCATCTATTTATAGAACAAAACTAAAACCATGTAATTAGTCATACAACTGAAGTAACACCCCCTGAATAGAGAATAATTACTATTTTTGTCTAAATGTTTTGATATCTGTTGTCTAAAACGCCTGTGTTAGCAAATGGATTCCTGAAAATCAAGATATAATTATCAAGCTGTCTAAGGACCTAAATTTGCAAGAGATTATATTCAGCAACAAGAAAGAAACAATTTTCTCAACATTCAATACCATCAAATGCAAAAAGTGGTTTAAATTCTCAACTTCTGTTTCTGGATAGTTCCATGAAAGGTGACTTAATGTACATCTCATTTACATATGCAAATCACTTTATTTATTGCTCAGCTACTTGTTCTTGCCCAATCTGTAGAGTTCTGAACAACACCTTGCTTCCTTCTGCCTGATGCCTCTGACAAAATGGTGCCTTTTCTGAAAAGACATCCAGTCCTTGACCTCTCTTCAGGCAGAAACAGCCTCAAAATTCCCAGTTCTGTGATGCCCTTGGAAAAGAAAAGATTCTGCAATGGATATCTGTTATGGATACTTCTCAACCTGCATGGCCCCACCCCAGCAGTGAGATTCACCGGCACATCCTTGTGCACACAGAGTTGTGTTGTAGTCACTATCTGCACAGGTTCAGAGGCTTCCTCTAGAAAATAACCAGCAGCACTACAGGTTTTGATTGTAAACTCTTAGAGAGAGAGGGGGAAATCCTTGGTATTTGTAGAGTGCCTAAAACCAGCATAGGGTCTGGTGGGGCCTGAAGACTGCTATATGATATACACTTATTTCTTGAAAAATAATGTCTCATTTTTCCTCTACCTTATAGGTGCTAAATTTAGGTTTTAGAAACTTGAATTACCTCAGTTACAGCTAGGATATTTTTTACATAGTAATATTATTTTTAAATTGTATGCACATAGTCATTTTACTTATCTGAAAAAGACAAAAAATATGGTAAGGTAATAAAAAAGCCTTTTTTTTCTCAAACAGGATTTCACATTAGGCAAAACTGTAGAAATCCTTACAATGAGGCTTTGATCGTGTAGTGGTTTGAGTTTGTTCACCTGAGTTTTTTGGCTAAACGCCAGCACACTTACTAGATTTTATTTAATTTTGCTGTGAGATAAGGATTAGGAGTAGGTAAAGCAGGCTCAAACTTTAAAGAATATAATGAGAGTTTATTAACAGACTTAAAAGGAAGGAAAAAACTTAAGAACTAGAACAAAACTGTCAGAACACTTTTGTTCTTCCCACCTTTCTATTTTTTCAATGACAATAGAAAAAACATCACTTTGATTTTTAGTCAGTTTACCACTTCTAAATTAGTCTTTCTTCAGTTTATTTAGGGAGAAGAGTTTTTTCCTGCTTTACTATGTTGACTTTTCCACAAGAAATACAGTTCTTATGGTTTTCAGCCTCACAACTAGCAGC
>VZTJ01005842.1:2017713-2078424 GCA_013397795.1 Orthonyx spaldingii
AGAAGCACAGGACTTGCTTCTCTGGCAGCAACAAGACAGGAAAAATGTTTTTTTCTCAGGTGTATCTTTCTTAAACATGTTTTTTTCCCTGGAGGCGGAACAACTTTTAATTGGATTATATACCCATCAATACTCAAAACTAGCTGGTCACTGGCTCTGTTTCCCAGGAAGCAAGGTGCACTGCTTCCTGCACCATAGGTCACTTGCAAGACTGACTCTTCCTGGGTAAACCCACGACAGATCCATAGTATTTAAAGCACTTCTGAGTCAGGTAAAAGCATTATATATTTAGTTTCCTGGAGCTTTAGAAGTGCCTGTTTGTTTACATGGCATAAATTGTGTTTAGTTAAGCAGTCTTGATGTGATCCTACCCATAAAGATACCATACTGATTTCTGTACCTCAATTTAGAAACCAACTGTGCTAAATCTTCAGAACAGGTCCGGGTAGATATTTTGAATGGTTTTAAAATGTAACTGTAAGTCAAGTGTAGAAAAGCTCAAAGGTAATTGTGGTGTTTATTTAGCTGTTTTAATAAAATCAAAGCATCTTTGAATGAAGGACCAGAGAAAATACACTGCTCTAAAAGACTGACTCTGAAATTCAGGTCAGCCTTCACGGACAGCTAACTCCGTGCATAGACTAGGCTCCACAAAAAATTACTAGTGAAGATTACAGGACCTGGATATCTGACTAACTGCACTCACTTAACCCGTGGCTGCTCCTCCGTAGCAGGCACAGAGCCAAACACAATCACAGTAGGGAACAGGTCTAGGAGCAGGGCTCTGCTGTCAGTAGAAGTACTGTCAGCAACAAAGTTAAATCTTGTATAAATAATCAGCCTGGAATGCAAGCAGGGCCGTCTCCAGTTGCTAAGCAGTGAGCAGGACAGCAACGCTCCCCGGAGTGTGTGTAAGCAGCCTTATCACCACAGTCTGAGGCTTGGCACCAGCTGCTTCCTGGAGCTGGTGCAGCGCTGAGCTGCTCAGCACCCCTGCTCTGCTGCAGGGTGTGTAAGGTGCCAGTGGGAGCTGCTGAACCCGACCTGGGAGGCACAGCCTGCACTGGTACCTGCCCTGAGGACTTGACAGTGTTTCCAGTTTATATTTTAGCACAGCTAGAACTAATTCAAACATTTTCATCTTTCTTTTGTTGCCATCCCCCCCCTTACCAGTTGATATCCTAACAAGTATTCTTTTTAATTCATCACGTATTTTAGGGAAATGTTGGTATTCAGCATCTTATTATCAATCCACAGCATAGCTTAAATCCTTCTCTGAATTTCTATTAAATTTTACTCTCGCCTGACCCTGCTGTAGGCATGCTTGTGATCCCTGAAATCCTGTAGGAAGCAGAGCAATGTGAGACTAGACCAGACACATCCCTCCCTTGTCATTCTGTCACTACAGACAGTGGTTTATCCCAGCCATGCCAGTCTCGTACATCCACAGTCCCACCACTTATTGAGCCCATGCAGCTGAGTGAAGCTTCCTTGGCCTCCAGAGAGGATCATTTCCTCCCTGAGAAGTTCCCAGAGCCAACCTGAGTCACATCAGTTTCACTTGTTAACGCCTTTCCCTAACGACCCAGATGCCTCTTCTTTCTGGTTTATATGGGAAGGGACTATAGGTCACCTCCTTGGAAATTAACTTCCATAAGACTTCTTTGACTAGCCCAGGAGGAAAGTGAAGTCTCTCAGACTTTGCTGAATCTCAACAGATCCCTGGAGGAAGGGCTTGAAAAGACCCTAAATGATACAGTGTGGTCTTCATGGTCTGAGGATTCAAGCAATGCCACTGTATTAACTTTTCTCTCTGGTGTGAAGTGTCCACCTGGCAACCTGTTCAAGTACCAGGCAGTGCAACAGTGGGGCCTGGGAGGGTTTTGTGTATTAGCAACAACACATGTGGTGTGTTCTCCTAGCATGAAACACCAAAGTCTCCATCTGGCTTTGCTAGCCTAGAGCTGAATCAAAACTGTTTGGTTTACATATTTTTTCTTACCACATATCAGAATAAAGTGCTTTACTGCACTTAAAAATAATACCCCTATTATCAACAAAACCCCAAGAAATCAAAATGTAATATGTACCCCAAGAAATCAAAATGTAATGTGTTTGTTGATGTCTAAAGGTTCTGCATGTATACACTTAGGGTAAGAAACATAAAAACTCTTACAATACCCTGACAAACAGTTCTTACACAAAAATACCATGCTTTGAAACAAATTATGTATGCATAAAGTAATATAAAAACTTAAGATTATTTCATGGTGGTGACATTTGAGTTTTGATATTTGGCAAATCTGGAGGAAAGATAGAATATTTTGGTTTTGCTTCCTGGGTTTAAATAAGACAAATGTCTTGCTTTTAATTCAAACATTTTAGTTTTCAAATATGTGTTTTAAAGTCACTGGTCCCTCTGACCAATTAATTTGAATTGTTAATGAGATAGAAAAGTATATAATTGACAAGATATTTTCCGCCTAAAAATAGTATTTTCCAGATGAGGAACAGGTGGTGTTGAGAAATCTCCCAGCACCGCACACAATTTCACATGTGTTCTCAGACACCACACAGATTTTGCAGCAACACTCAGAAACACTTCACAGCAGTTACAGCTCTCACAGTACTTGTAACTGACAGAGAAAGATTTATTTCTAGTTTTGTAACAGGAGAAAGTATATTGTTTAGCAATCTTTGCAGAAGCATGTTATACATCCACGTAATTGCCCCCTGATTGGCAGCTTCCATTGCACTACTTACTGAGCATCTGCTTTGTCAAAAACATGTTAAATTCACAAGAAAAATTTATTGTAAAGCTACATTTAATGTGAAATAATGTGATGGTGTTTGTGCTATTCCAAAGGGAGCTTTGTGTTCCCGTAACTTTATTAAACTTTTAGGTCTATTGCATTTATTATTACATGCATACCATAAAAACCATATTATGTGTGTCACCCTGTTGCAATTTGAAGTGATTAAGTTCTCTTAATGTAACCTAATTAGGTGATGTGCAGAATGAAGTTTTTGTATTAATTATCTATTAAATTTTTATTTATTAAATAAGATTTATTTTGGTGTCACAAAAATGTATTTTATATATAATTTCCTCCTAGTTCATATTAATGTTTGATCCAGTTATCGCCACTATAAGTAAGTCCTCCAATGAGTCTGTTGACCTTAAGTTATTTATCCAAACTGCTTAGATGTCTAGGCAGCATTGTGTTTTCATACCAGATATTGCAAATAATAAAAATATTAACAAAATGCTTAATTGTATGCCTCAAAATGGGGATTGATGTCTTTGCAGCACTGTTTCTCCTCTGTTTAATGATAAAAGTGGTTGGAGAAAAAAAATAGTCATCTCAGACTCCAGATTAGGAAATGTCATGTTTTGGGATCTGGCAAGTTTAAAGTAGTGATTCTACATATAAAAAATATGAGGTTTATGAAATGCCCTTGTGTTTGCTTGGACAAAACCTAAGTACAAGGACTGTAAGTCTGAGTGAATATATAGAAGCAGAGGAGGAATACTGGATAAGATACAGAAGGCTTGAGGGAAACATCTGTCCAACTGACAAAAGACAGTCAGGAAGAGAAGCAGGAGCCTGGGAACCTGTGTCAAAGGAAAGTCCTGAAAGGAGTTTGTAGTGAGGTAGGAATCACCCTTTCCTCCGAGGTAACAAGCGAGAGGACAAGAGGAAATGACCTCAGGTTGCTGCAGGAGAGGTATGGAACCAGAATCATAAAATTATGGAATGATTTGGATTGGAAGGGACCTTAAAGATCATGCAGTTCCATCCTGTCTGCCATTGGCAGGGGGACCTTCTATTTCACCAAATTGCTCAGAGCCCCATTCAACCTGGCCTTAAATACCTCCAGGAATGTGGCATCCACAGCTTCTCTGGGCAACCTGTTCCAGTGCTTCACCACCCTCACAGAGTCTTTTCCTAATATCTAATCAAAACCTACATTCTTTCAGTCTGAAGCCATTCCTCCTTGTCCTGTCGCTACATGCCCTTATAAAAAGTCCTCCATCTTTCATGAAGGTTTTCTTCAGGTACTGGGGAGCTGCAATTAGCTCACCCCTAAGCCATCTCTTCCAGGCTGCACAAACCCAATTCTCTGCCTTTCCTCACAGGAGAAGTGCTCCAGCCCTTTAAGCAACTTAGTGGTCGTGCTCTGGACTCACTCCAACAGGTCCATGTCCTTCCTGTGCTGGGACCCCAGAGCTGGGTACAGGGTTCCAGGTGGGGTCTCTGTCACCAGGAAGAGGGCAGAGGGGCAGAATCCCCTCCCCTGCCTTGCTGCCCACGCTGCTTTGGGTGCAGCCCAGGACACATTTGGCTTTCTGGGCTGGGAGTGCCATGGCCAGGTCATGTCCAGCCTCTCATCCACCAGCACCTCCAAGTCCTTCTCAGCAGGGCTGCTCTCAAGCCCTTCATCCCCCAGCCTGGGTTGATACTGGGGATGGCCCTGACCCAGGTGCAGCACCTTGCACTTGGTCTTGTTGAACCTCATGAGATTCCCATGGACCACTTCTTGAGCTTGTCCAGGTCCCTCTGGATGGCATCCTGTCCTTCAGGTGTGTCAGCTGCACCCTCAGCTTGGTGTCATCTGCAGGCTTGCTGAGGGTGCACTGGATCCCACTGTGTCATTAATGAAGATATTAAATAACACTGGCCCAAATACAGACCCCTGAGGGACACCACTGGTCTCTGATTTCCAACAGGACTCTGAGTCCTTGACCACTGCCCTCTTGGATGCATCCATCCAACCCATTTCTTATCCACTTAACAGTCCTCTCATCAAATCCATGTCTTTCCAATTTAGAGAGAAGAATGTTCTGGGTGGTGTGTCAAAGGCTTTACAGAAGTCCAAATAAATGACATCTGTAACCCTTTCCTTGTCCACTGATGTAGCCCTCCCCCCTGTCCCCCAATCCTAGAGGGCCACTAGACTGGATATTAGGGAACATGTATTCACTGAGAAGGTTGCTGAGCATTGGAACAGGCTTCTAAGGGTAGTGGTTGAGTCACCAATCCTGAAAGTGTTCAAAAAAACATGTAGATGGGACACTGAGGCATGGTTTAATAGTGAAAATGGCAGTGCCAATTACATGGTTGAACTCAATGATCTTAGAGGTCTTTTCCAAACTTAATTATTCTGCAATTCTATGGTACTTAGTCTTTGTGTTTCTTATTTGTAGACTGTCTAAGCATTTACTCTACTTCTTATGTAGAAGTAGTGATGTGGAAAGAAGGATTTACTAACTGCATGGGTAGTTACGTTTTTTGAGGTTAGCTCTCATATTTAGAGTTTCTAGGCTTTTCCTTCTTCTTATTGAGTTGGAGGTTGAGTTATGTTTGCTTCCAAGCTGTTTTCTACATTTACAGTAAGGGCTGATGATTCACAAGCCTAGAGGTGTTCTGTTATACATTAAAATAAGAAGTTAGAAAAGTTTATTTTTAAAAGAATATATGTGTTAAAAAAAAGAAACATGTTCTTCTTTACATGATAGGGTAACCAAGAAAAAAATTTATAACACTGTCTCTAATTATTCAGAAGTTTTGCCAAATTAGTAACCTTGTTGAGTGCATTCTCATGGACTGAAATATTTCAGTTATTTCATAGTCATGTTGTTTACATCTGATTATTATCTCATGCCAACTTCTTTGGAGAGTATTTGTAAGAAGAGTTGCATGACTGTTAAGCGATGACCTGAATATCTGGTTTTGCAAGACTACATTAATCAAAACAATCTTTTGCAGATCATCAGTTTCTGGCAATATTTGAAACACATGTCTTTCCATAGCAATTCAGCAAAATGTTTTATTCTCAGTATATCAAGCAAACTTGAAGGAAAACAAGTCTTAAGCATCTATTTTTAGCTCCAGGTAGAAATCTACTTTTAAAAAAGTGAGGTTCTTCCTGGAGTACTGCCTATGGAGAAATGCCATCTTCACACACCAGAGGTAAAAATAAACTACTCTAATTGAAAGGCAGTACAGAAATCACATAGTTGAAAGAGAGTAAATGAATTTCATGCCTTCTTTATGAGCAGCTAAATTTATCATGCACTTATCTAATGAATCAAGTAGCTCCTGGTACAATCCATGAGCAACAATTCAGAGTGGTACAGACACTATGGGGAGCTTCTGTGAAGGTAGTGGGATTCCACAGTGTACAAATCTGACATGGGTGAGAGAAAGTGAGAAAGAACTGAGCTTCAGTCTTGCATCCTGGCTGGTTTTCTAGACATATCTAATGATATATTCACATATCTAGTGGATAATTTTAAATTTTCTTCACCCACAAAATGAAGCTAAATTATGAGCTGTAGTGAATTTAGTGCTTAATGAATATACTTTACAAAATTAATTTCCAAGATGCTTTACATATTGAGTTTTAATTGACTAGATTCCTGACCAAGGCTAAATTAACTGTTGCTATTACAAGACTTGCTGTTGATATTAATTAGCTAGAATTAGATTCTCTTAATATTTGGGAGCATTAAGAAAATTAAGGCATGAGCTTCCTCTAGTTTTCAATCACAATTGGATACCTAGTTTAATTAGTAATTTTTGAGATCTTCTACTATGTTTCTTCTGTGCAAAACAGGAAGATTTTCAAAGATATAAAATGAATAAGGATTAGATGCCAAACTGCTGCATGAGCCAGGAAAATGTGTCTCTACATTTTTAGGAATGGCCAGTGGTTCTCCTTTAGGAGTTTTAAATGGCATTGGGTATGGGATTTCTCCTTTAGGAGTTTGGAAAAACTCCTGATTTAAAAAAAATACTGAGAATATACCCTGTGAAAGACAATTTCATTATGGGCAAGCTCCAAATCGCCTGTGGCTTTTGACAATGTGGAGATATGTTTACCCTGCTGTTTCAAAAGCCTTTGCATGTGATATGGGCTTGTTCAGTGTACCCTGGCTGGGCTCTTACGCCATGACAGCTCCATGGTATTAGCCTCGTGACAGCTTACACAAGACCAATGGAAAACAAACTCTCATTGCTAAAATGTGTGCTGTCTCCACTTCACTGCTATAATTCAGTCTAACTGGATATATTTAACAGCAGCATATCCACAAATGTTGTGACTACGCACTGAACAGGATGTAGACACACTTCTACTGCAGTTATCCATTGGATTATGTCTAGAAATATCCATATAATTATTTTCCTGCTGCTGAATATCTGCCTCCAGCCACAGACTGCTTCAGCAGCCATAGAAAATATTCGCATTAGTGTTACTTTGAATCAGGAAAAAAAGAAGAGCTTATATCTGGACATAGTTTGCAAGCATCATATAAGTTACAGAATGCTTCTTAAAAAAAATTGAAATTTTTTTTTAAATTAACATAAACACCAATAAACTGAGGTCCTGAGTGGGTGTTAGGTGTGTATACCAAGTACACTCTTTCTAAGTGCTTAAAAACTGAAATACAGAATTATCCAGCATGTTATTTGATTATATGGAACTCTTAGGGGGATTAAGTTGCAATTATTTAATGAGTGGGACTGAACTTGGAGCAGTTTTCCATGTTGCTGAAAGTGAGTCAGAAGTTCATGACTTGTCAAATGAGCCAGGCCAATTTGTTTGGGACAATTTCTAAAACTAATCAACTAAGATCTGCTTGCAGGAGTAAAGAAGGGCCCGGCTGTGACCCTGGAAAAGTCTGCTTGACCTGACTTCTGGGGCACGTGAAAATACAGTGAGCACTGTCTGTTTCCTGTCCCCCATCCCAGATGTACAAACAGGAATCTGAACCCGTCATCAGAATAGTTTTTCACCTCCAGGGCCACAGAAGCATCACCTCTGTCATTGTTCTATCACAGATAACAGACTAGAGGCACCACGGGTGCAAACAGCTGCTGTATTAGTTTTTAATTCACCTCTTGTTTTTTCCATTGTGGAGACTGTCAGGAACTGTCAGATAAAGACAGAAAAGGTCATATATGCATCATGATAGTTCACCACATCCCCACCATCCAAAATGCAGACAAGATTGCTGTGGTTCAGAGTGCAAGGTTGTGGAGCAAGAGAATCAGTGGCAGCTCTAGACTGAAAAAGGCATCTGCTCTTCTCTGGTCCATGTTCAAAGTGAGACATGAAATGCATGAGAGTGGGCAGTACCAGCTGCTGAAGTGCAGCTATACAGCTGGTTCAGTCTTTTAGATGAGTCTATCAAGGATGTTTCACTACATGTGGTTTTGGTACAATGCCATAAATAGTTTCCTTAAAACCTGTAACTAATAAATAACTGAACTACATTTGCTTTAAGAACCCAATCCTCTTCCACCAGCACAAATTCATCATTGCTCAAATTCAAGAGTACACAGCAGTACTGAAAAAGCCTCACTGACTTGCCAAGCTGAAAGCAAAGGACTGGGTGGAGAGCTGCAGGCACTGAGATCAGCTCTGCAGCACAGAGCATCTGTGCTCATGAGAACAGCACAAAAACAGGGAGAGGCTGTGAGGGCAAAGGCACTAGAGACAAAATGCTTTACACAACAAGGAAATTAATACCACATTCACTAATTCATGCATCCACAGCACATATCAAGTAGCTCTAACAACGCACAGAATTTAAATCTGTTCTCCCTGGATACACTTCTGGCTTCAGTTTCTCTAGGCAAGGCTCAGACTGTCTCAGCTGAACAGGAAATTTTGCTTATGCTGGTGATTGAATGCCATTTTCTCACTGACTCACTTTCTGAAAAAGTTGTCCTTTTTTTTATATTTCTGTCAGGATTCCTATGTTCCCAGAAATCCTCAGAAAGGCAGAAGTAGGTGTATGGAAAATAACTGCAAATAAATGCAAAATTACACCTTTCAACAGACTTCAGCCTGTTATGAATGAATGTTCAAAGCAAACTGTCCTTATCACAATTGCAACCAGGTTTACTAACCCAGTTGAGGGGTGAAAGGTTGTAACTATCGGACAGAACTTACTAAAATAAAGAATAAAAATCATCAGGTATAGCTTGATTAAAAATCCTAATCTATCTCACAGAAATCACAGCATCATAAAGACACAGGCTTCACTGCCCATGAGATTTCAGAAGTCATTTACCTCTGAGAAAAAGGGTGGGTTATTATAACCACTGCAGAACACGGATGGATTCTTTTTCTGTATGAGTTTTGGAAGGTCTTAAACTATTAAACGTTGAATGGTTGTCAGATGTAATTGAGACAAGACGTACAGGTAGCTCAGTAAAGGCAAGGAAAACAAAGGCTGAAATGAGGAGACCATTTTTTGAGGCAACAGGACACAGTGTAACACACCCTGGACTGTAGAGAAGTGGCAAGCATTGAGGGAGGAAATCAAACGGGGAAGTGTTCTTGCTACTGTGGACAAAAAATATGCAACAGAGCTTCGAGAGGGCAAAGAGACTGGTTCTGTGTCAGCTGAAATGGAGTTGTTTCTGTAAAATAAATAATAGTACTTGATCTCTCTGAAACGCTAAAAGCTAGAGAAAAAACAATGGGTACTTCAGAATCTGTTTCAAATTCACCTGTCATCAAGATCATCTTTCCCTCAAAATGTTGCTAGACAATGTTAAACAGTCCAGCCATAAATCAATTAACACAAAGTTGATTTTTAGAAAATTTTATTTCTATAACAGGAAAATACAAAGCTGCTCAGAGCAATCAAGTATTAAAATCCTGAGAACCATATCAAACTGTATTCAGTGCTTACTTTTATTGTGCATTATTAGTGTAAGGCAGCAGATATTCACAGTTCACTAGAGAATGAAAACTGAGAATTTTGAAACTCATGCTGCTTTCTGTCTTTATTATTGAGTGATTTGTTTTTCAAAATACTTCAGACTGTAGTGCTCTCATATTACAAATGTAGTGGGAACATCCCCCCCTGTTCATGGATACAACATTTATTTGGTATAATCCTGACAGCAAAAAATGGAAGATAACTTATAAAATACCACATAACCTGATGGAGGCAGCCTTTCTTTTTCGTAAATCACTATGAATAGGAAGCATAATCACATAAGAGGATAGTGTGGTTATTTTGAAGTACACAGTTAAGTGCTCCGCTGGCATAAACATGATCAGTAGACTACAAACTATTCTACACATGACTACTAAGATCATAAATACAAGTCTCCCATCAATTCTCCACTCCAACATCCCATCCCTAAGTATGTTTGCATTGTTGTGGCATATTTTAATATTGCATAGTTCTACACAGATAAGGTACTACTGATTGCATTGCTGTTGCAAATGGCTACATTATTCTTAAATGGGTAAACCACAGTAAATCTCATAAAAATAGGTACATGTCACATAGATCATTAAATGTTTTGAATATAACAGTACTCTTGAGTAGCATTTCGTTTTTAAGTACTACATATAACTTGTGAGATTGCAAAGCCTCTTACATCATTATCAAGCTTACAGCTGAGCTGTAACTGTTAACTGCAGCATGTTATGAAAACACTGGAACAGAGTTCTGCACAGCACTTCTGCATCAGTCTCTGGACAGGATTTCCAAGAAGTGCAGGTAGCAACAATCCTATCAATATAGAAAACAGTGAAGTCACCACCCTTAATTGTCAAGGTGTAGGACAAAGTCACACAAAATGTCCTGAAATGTGGAATTATTGACATAAATCCTGAAGTTAAAACTGTCACATAAACATACTGTCTCAACACTAAAAAAGGACTCTGATCCTCCGTGCCTTCAGTAAGCAATAATGTTGACAGATCCTGAAATCAGATACTTTGATTTAAATACCTATTATTACATACACAGTGACACAACTTTTCTGCTTATATTTGAAAATGCTGTGAAATTATATTTCTTCTTTTTCTGCAACTAGTTTAAGGTTTTAGGTACTTCTATTTATCTAGTAAAAGGTATATCTTGACCTAGTTCTATTTCTTTTAAGAGAGCCATAGATCAAACTATCAATGGCTTGTATTCTCAAACTGATTTGAACGGGCACACAACCCAAGCTTAACTTTAGGATGATGTCATTTGAATTACACCTAGAACAGCAATTTATCTCTACACATTCTAACCAAAGTAGTTTAAGATTTCATAAAAAAGTAGTAATTTTTGTCCATAAGACCAATAAGTCAAAGTTAGATCTTTTCAAATCGTATGGGTTTTGGAGAAATGAAGCCAAATGTTTTAGCCCCTCCTTGTCAAAAAGGTCTGGTTTGAGTTGAGATGTGAGTCACTGCCAAGAATGATGGGCAGTGTGCTCACCTGTTCTCTTACCTGCTCTAGCTCAGCCAAAGAACGCGTTCAAATGTTACAAATGATCTCTAAAATGACAGCCTATTTTAAAGTTAACTCCTTTTGTTGCCCCCTTCTTTCACCTTCCCTACTCTATTTCTGCTAATTGTCAGCACCTTGGTGCTCACTTGCCCTCCACCACTTGTCCTGCCTCCCACACCTACTTTCTCAGAATGCCAATGCCTCTATTCTCATGCACCTCACTGCTCAACCTCTTCTGACACATTCAGCAGTATTTCTTTTCCTTTTCTCATTCTAACTGTTAGGTGTTTTTCCCTCTGTGACAAATGCAGAGCCATATCCAAAATGAAATCCTTACCTGTCATCTCTAATTGAATAAAAGAAGCCATAGCCATGTTGTACCATAGGGAGTGCAGATCCACTAAACCTAGTGTAGCCAGTCAGACTAGTTGAAAGGACAAAATTCCCACCTCCTCCACTATGAAACAACACAAAACAAAAGCAAGACTTTCAAAGGTGATTTAAAACAAAGTGAGTTTTACAAAACAGTTATTTTGTTGTAGAGATCAAGAAATCAGCCCACATAAGGCCAGTGTAACAGAGGCCTTGGTATCAAGGGATACAATTTCCCCCAGGACAAGAACATGAATTACCTGGCTGTGAAGGCCTTATCCCCATACAGTTCTGGCACTGGCAGTCCTTGCTCCTGTGCTATGAGCAGGAGACCCAGAAGATGACGATCAAAGCCTGTCAAATAAATGCAAATACTGAATAATTAACAGCAACGTTCCCAGTTTTTCTGCTTCTTCTGATCTGGATAGCTGGGAGCTCAAATAGCAGCTGAAGGACAGGTAAACAACGGGATCATATTGTAGCATCCAAAAACATTTCTCACATATTTGATCTAAGAGGTCTTCAACACTTTGAACTGCAGCACTGAGCTCAAAAGCAAATGACTTAAGTAACAGAGACCCAGCACAGTTCCTGTGGAAAACAAAACCCAAGAAAACTCCCACTTCACTCAAGAAGGAAGAGTTTCTCACAGTGGAAGTGGCCCATGGGCAGTTCTGTCAACACAGGGAAAAGGCCTTCAGGGCACGACTGCCCTGGACTGTGATAACACACAAGGTAGGCTGGACAGGGTATGGAGTTCATCAGGTTCATTTCCCAGCTACTCTGTCTTATTCATAGAATAGTGCACAGCACTAACACAGCTGGCTTAGAATCTCACCCAATTCTCTCCTCTGCCCTAAAAGACCACCTTTTTCACTGTTCAGACAAGCACATACTTGACTGGAAAGTATTCTGAAGTAATGTTTAGCTGCGCAGAAAAACTGAATTAATATTCCAAGTGAACATATTTTTGGGGTACAAGGATGGGTGCAAGGACTAGGTTTTAGTTCTTCTCCCCAATATTAAAATATAAAATGTTAAGGGATAGTTTTTATTCAGGTTGAAAATAAGGAGACAGAAAAAATGTACTAGCATACAGTGATACTCCCTTTTCACCCATAAGGAAAAAAAAACCAAAATTTCGATCCCAGATTACCTTTTCCATTCTCACATTCTTTCCTCATTTTATTGTGCTTTGCAAATGCCTTCTGCATCAGTTGTAGCTGTTGATAAGTCTGTAAAGTAGGGGGGGAGACAGGATTTAAAAAAAAAAAAAGAAAGAAAAAGAAAAACCAGTCCAAATGAGTAACACATCAGCAATCACAGATCAGCAGGTTTTTCCCTTACACAGTTTCTAACAATTTTAGATAGAAGAAAATGGAGAAACTTGAAAGGTGCATTAGAACCTCTCTCAAACCCTTTCTCCCAAGTCCAAATTCCCTTTTCAGGAGAATGTCCTTGTTTGTTTCCTGTATCTCTGGTCTCTTACTCAGATTGCTTTTGAACTGAACAATATTCTAAACCTCATGCTCTTTCCCAAACAACCTGAAACAATGGAAAGGAACCAGTGTGAACTGGAGTGATCAAACCCAAAAACCTTCTACAATACCATTTATTCAGAAGGACACTAGCTCTTACTAGGTGCATTCCCAAATTTTCTCTGCTGATTGCAAAATCTGCCCAACATTATGTTTTTTTTCAAGTTTATATTAAAACATATATTAAAGTCAGAGAGAATACAAATAACATGGTTTTTGTAAAGGAGGCCTTGAGAAACATTCCTAGATGCTCAAGATCTTGACTTCCACGATCTTAGATCTTGATGGCTCTTTGACTACTTAAGAAGCACTTTTTATCCTTTTATTCATCACACAAGAGGCTGCAGAAGAGAATGTGAAACAAGGACAGCAGCCACTCGATTTGGATAAAAATCAAGCTACCAAGCTGACAAGGGGCAAAAGAAAATTTAAGACAAAAGGATTTTTTTCAAAGCATCTGACTTTACGGTACTGAAAATTACATAAAGGCAGACTTTAAAGCATGTTAATTTCAATACTATTGAACAGATTTTTTAAGCTCCAGGAGTCAGTGTTAAAAAAACCCCAAAACAACAATAGGGAGGTATTTAGAGATGCTATTTAACATTAGAAAGAGTAAAAGGCTACAGTTAGTGTTGGAAGCTACACACTAGTAGTAGTAGTAATCACAGAAGCCTGGTAATTGCTTAGAAGGTAACTGAGGAGCAGGGAAATAATAGGAATCCATATTTGGAATAGGAAAGCAGATTTGGAAGATGGCCAGAAAACTGAGTTTTAAAACTGCAGTATGTGCCAAAAGAAGCCAGTGAAGACCAGGAAAATGTGCTCTTAAAAGCTCAAATTATTAATCGCATGTTTTCTGACAGCTGTCTTCTTCTATGCTTTTCAGATGCATTAATAATATAGAACCTTTGATTTTTTTCTAAAGATATGTTGCCCTTTGTCTCAAAAACCTTCTCTTTGCTTAATTTCTCAGGCTCTGAGAAATGTGCAGTGAGGACAACAGAAAGAGCTTTAGTAGAGCTCTTGCTCGGCAAGAAAGGCATGACCTGCTTTGCCAGCCAGGCACCAGAGGGTAGTTGCCAGCAAAAGAAAAGGTCTCCGATTCAGCTACTCAGAGCCAAACTCTGGATTACATCCCTGTTACCACCAGGACAAAAACAGATTTCAATTTTGCTCTCAGATGCAACTATTAGATAAACATTTCCTGATTTCACTTGAAAATTAAAACAACATAACGACTGCACAGCATAATACTTCGGTTCTAACCCAGTAACTTTTTGAGGTGTGAAATAAATTAGTGTGAATGTAACTCAAAGACAGTTACATTCTTGAACCCAAAAGGTAAATAGCACAGAAAACCAAACAAACCCACATATGACAGCACATCTCAGCCACAATGACCAGAACCAGACTTCAAGCAACCCAACATTTGAAATTTCTCTCACTGGAAAGATGCCAACTCCCACCAACAAGACAACAGAACAACGAGATTGAAGCAGCTCAAATGACAGGCTTTCTAAATATATAATGATTAAAGTAGGATTTCTGTATTTACACTGTCAGAAGGATCCAGCATGGACTTGCACCATTCCACTGCTTCCACAGTACATGATCGTATGGTCTCTGTGCGGCCATGATAGAAACGCCTGGTCATGGCAGTTTCGTAACAGCAGCCCGGACTAAGAACAAAAATTAGGGAAGAGTTATTAACTTAACAAAACTATTTGCTCTCTCAAGGACTAAAAAAGTCCTGCAAAAGATCTTGCTCAGTTGCAAGTACCAGAAACCCATTAATTTTCTTTAAGTTATGTGTCTGAAAAAGAGCCACAAAGCAACCGTATGTGCTTTTATAGGACAGATGACTGAAAAGAAGTGCCAGTAGTATAATTATACCTTGAAAAGACTGCCTTGCCATGGATATTTTCTGTAGACTACAGATCTACCAGCCACTAGCAAAAATAGCTGAAATTACACAAGCTTCAGTTTCACTATATAGTGCCACCTACACCATCCAAACCCTCAAATATTAAGAGACACATTTGAAATAAGCAATGTGTTCCAAAGCATTTAGAGGGAAAGGGTCAAATCCTTCTCTGCTGCATACTGACAGCAATCCAGCTTTTACATGGAGCAACTCCAGCTCTGTGACGGTCTCCCACTTATACAACCTACATGAAACATACTTGCATGTTTACAGCAGACCAAGGCTATTTTAGGCAGATTATTAATTTGTCCTAATGTTCAGCAATTCAAGATCTACCAACCTTTGTTATGATGAAACACACCTCACTAGTGACTAAACATCACCCTGTTATGATGCAATCCTCCTCCTTCTGAAGCAAGCAACACTCCACTGGTCAGTAATGACTTACACAAGCCATAATGAGTGCTAGTTAGCAATCAGAAATTTGGGAACACCAATAACAGGAAGAATGACACCTTTTAACTAATAATACAAAATTAAATGTCACATCCGAAAATGTAGAGGCAGGTATTTGAAGGGTCACTATCTCTATATCTATTATTCTGCCCAACCCTTCACATCCAATATTGCTAAAGAAAGTGAGACACTCAAGTTTGTGAGGCCTTTTACCGGCTTGGAAGATTAAATATTTTACTGATGGCCGTCACTTGCTACAGTTAAAACTCTCTTCTACATTTAAGCAACTATTTGACATTAAAGAATCCTGACCCACTGTGCATTTGGAGTTTGCCCAAATGTTTCCTTTGTAAGGCCCAACTTCAAGTTTTCACGGACTGTGTTCTGCCATCCATTCCACAATATGCACATGTAACATCCCTATGGGCCCAAGAACACAATTCTCCTAAGCAAGTATGGCCCTATGCAACTGTTACTATAAAAACCCCTTAGTTCTTCATTCTCACATCCCCATAGCAAATTACATACTAACATTACAAAGCCACTGCATCCCTCTATTCAAGAAACTAGGTTTTTTTCCTAGTCTGGTAGTTTCTTACCGTCTATGGCATTTGTAATAAGCAAGCTGAAGGGCAAGCTGCACAAAAGTATCAGGATGAAGTTTCTTCTTTCTAATCAATGCTTTGCCAAAGGATGTGAAAGCATAAGACACCAGCTGCAAGTCAGATACCTGTTGTACCAAAGGAGGAAAAACAGCAGAAGCCAAGAATTATCACAACTTGGTCCACTGCAAATAAAACACACTCAACATAAACCAACAATGCAACAAATTTAACTATGGTGTTAAATTCATCAATTAATCAGTAACATAGTCATTTCCTTTCTCCAGCATGAAAACAGACCAACTAAAGACATGTAAATAGAATGAAAAAAAATAGTATCAGTAACAACTAAGAGAACCAGGAACAAATTTCACCTTCTTGTAATACAATTCTTTAGTACATCCAATTTCATTTATAATTTTTGGATCCACTGTGAATACAAGTTCCTCTGGCCATGGAATATCCCTCACATTATCTGATCCCTGGGAGAATAAAGACAGAAAGACACAAAACCAGAAAATGTTATCCATAAGAAAAGACACATTAACTGATAAGCTTGAAAGTTTATAAAGGACAGATACCTTCCACTTTCCCTCATTTTCAATAATCTTCTTTTCGGCAGAAGACAGCATGGTAATTAAAGCCATGGCATCAAAAGGAGAATGCTAGAATAAGATAAAACACTACATTATTTTGCATAACAGCAAGAAGATCAAACTGCTCAGCTTTTTTCCCTACGCTACTCTTTTTCCTGCAGACCAACAGCTTTCCTGCACAGTGTTGGACTTGTTTTATAGTTCTCCAATAAATACAGAACTGCTTTAGGTCCACCCACCATTTTTACTGCTCTGCAGCTGGACAGGGAGGCACAATCTACTGCCACCATGAAAAGGGAGATTTCAGGAAAAATATAAGCCCTTCTGGCCATGCAATAATGAGTTTAAAATAACATGAGTTTAAAAAACACAGTGGTTCAAATGGATACTTCAAACAAAGAGTTAATTTTAAGCCTTCTTGTGCATTGTATTTTTTTTTTTGGAACTTCTCATTAAATATTTTTAGAAATAATATTATGACTTCAGATCCCGTTGTTAATTCAAGTGTGGTGTAATATCAAACAGTGAGAAAGCAGACTGCTTTTGGAAACTTACCAGGCCAAGTGCCAGGTAAACAAGGCTATACCAAAGAGTAACACATTAAGCACTTAAAATAATACTCTAAAAAGGGAAATTCAGTAAATAAATACTCAAAAGATGGAAAAAAAATTAACTCACATCACAGAATGCACTACAGGTTCCATTGGAAAAGAATATGCTGTTGTAGGATTTATCTCCCCAGCGCACAGTCGGATCACCTGTTAGCCCCAGCCTTGTAAGCTAAAGCAGAAGAAACACACAGTGAACTATAAAAAATACCAAGAACACAGCCAATCTTTGTAAGTTAAACCTAGTCTACATCAAGATGGCAAGATCTCCCTGACAGGTGACATTTTCATCCACTTCCAGATGAAACAAGATAAGGCCAAGTTATTAATCAGCAGTGTGATAAAAAATTAATGACTATGTTTTTGAAGACCCTGAAGGATAGAGGGCTAAAAAGTTATGGCGGTACATTTCCGCCATTCCCACTGCCAATGTCCTATCAATTAAAACTATTTAAGTTTTCCTATGGATCATAAAAGTACATTTTTTGTATTTTTATCTGCTTCATTTTTACTTACTCTGAAAGAGTAAGAGGTGCTACTTCTGTACATATGCAGAAGAAATTTTAATATAAAGATGACCAGATATGAATTATGAAATATTCTCAGCTACCTCAGTGTAGTCCTCAGGAGTTGCATGGGGACTAGAATCATCAAGGCAGACCACAAACAAACTTCTCTGAATTTTTTCCAGAAAGGTTAAGTTCTTTGGATCAAGATGAATCAAATATTCCCGTAACTAGAAGGCATAAAAAGACAAAATTAAGTGAAATAATATTCTTCCAGTGATTCACAATGCTTTTCCCAGGAACCAGCAGTTGAAGTATTCCTACCTCTGCCCATTTGGTCCTTTCATTGCTTGTTAGGGCTGCCAGTCCTGGTCCATCTGGTTCACTATGGCATCTCTTCTGTATATATGTAAGCTGCCTTTTAAGAAGATTTCAAAAACTGAAGTTAACAAAGAACAGATGGAGACAAGATAAAAGTCACCTTGTTTCTCTCTATCTCTCTCTCTTTTTTGCAAAGCTGGAATTTTGGTTTGACATTCACAAGCCAATGTGAATTTTCAGGAAACATGAATCAGCTCCCCCAGATTCTAAAGACAACTGAAGACCTGCTCAGTTTTCAGTCACTCAGCACCTATAAGCCCAATACAAACTCACACATAAACAATTGTAGCGCTAAAGCGTTATTACACTTGTAATTTAAAATTGGATTTAAGACTTCAACAGCGCAGGTTGAGACTTTTCAGAGTAGAAGACATCTGCAGTACTGCAGCTTTACAGCTTTTATAGCAACTAATCACATTCAGGGCAAACCTTCCCCTCAAGATAAACCCTTAAATTTAAAGCAGAACACTAGCTACAGTACATCCTGAATGCAGAGTCTGAACTATACAAGAGCGATTCTCTTCCTACCTTTTCCTTTGAAAGAACAATTAACAGAGGGGTAACTTTCAGTTTGCAGTTTTTCACATGCTGTTCTTGACCTTAAAGAAACTCCATAAATTACAGGCACTTAATCTGGCTTGTTCTTTGTTCTGGCACTCTTGCCTATTAAATTTCACTATTTATGTAGTATCAAAAATATAAGACATCCATGATGAGGTTATAAAAATAAAGTTAAACAAAAAAAAAACCCCACCAAACCAAACCCAACCTGCCCTTTCTATAGAAAATAGAGATAGGGGGTTTTGTCTGTATTCCAAGTGTTCATTTCTTTGTTACTGGTTTGACTTAACAGGTACAACTACAAAAATCAGAAATGCATATATTAAAATACTAAAGATTAAAGCACCAGACTATTTTTAATAAGTGTTTTTTAGCTTCTCTAATTAGCTTTTGTCTTGCCTGAGGAATTTAGCCATTCACTTTTTGCCAGTTTTAATTACAAGTCCTCTGTTGTGCTTGATAGGCAGCACTCTGACACATGCAACAAGTTATTCCCTGGCAAAATGAACAGCCCTTCTTTAGTAAGGAGAGGCATATAGATCCCAAATCAGTCACAAGAGACTTATGCTGAAAATACTTCTGTATATGACAGGAGAGTTCAACACATGGGAGTGCTTCAACTGTGATAATGATTAAGTAGCACTAGACAATTATCAATGCAGATTGTACCTGGAAGGAATGATGATAGTTATAATCCTAATTCCACATAAAGAAACTTCACATATAACTGATGTTTCCTACTGAAGTATCTTCTTTCAGCCTTTTTGTATGATGCTCTACAGATGTATTACAATAGTACATGGAAAAAAGTTGCCATCCATCGAACAAGAATTTACTCAAATCTGAACCTTCAACTAAAGGAGAAGCTGTAGCCTCTCTAACACCTAATTCTTTGGGATGAAGGGAATGGAAAAAAAAGTCTCTTTTGTATGTAGCTTAAATAGGACAGCTCCTTTAAAAAAAGCATTTTGAAAACCTGGAAATCTCTGGAGGAGTCAGCATGCTGCCTTCATGCATAGCATCAAATGCAAACACTCGACCTCGACACAGAACTATCAAGTGAGATGGGCATTCGCCTTCAGTCTCTGAAATGAAAAACAGGAATAAATGAAAATCCAATCCTGGGGATAAAGTGACAGATACAGGAAAATCTCAGCAAGTCCCATAGACTCTTTTTTGTTTGATTCTGTAAACTTGAAGACATTTTAAAAACCAACAGAAGTCACACATAACTTTCACTGTTATAAACTACTTCAAGTCATTGTCATTACCTGGTAGCAAGTTTCATTTGTTTGCATCTCTTGTAGGCAGGAATTCCCTCTGCTGAAACGAGTATTCCTTGCTGAATCCACACACACTTAAAACACACAGAATTTGCCTTTCATCAATTCTTAATGCTGGCATGCTTATTACAGGCATCAGGCTGATAACATACAATTTGAAGCAGAGCTTTCTTTTACTCTTATTGGGTAAGAGCTAAATATTGGACCAAAAAGGGCATTTGTAGATGAGATACCTTCTTTGCTTCATTATATAAACACTCAACAACCTGATTAGTGCTCAAAAAAGCAAGTATTTTATGGTTAAACTGACCACTCCTTTAGCACATTAATAAAAATAATTTGCTTGTATTAACCCCCAATTTTGATTTGTTTACCCGTTTTAAAATAACTGCCGATCGAGTCTCTGGTCACTCCAGGAATTTTGCAAGTGCAGAAGAGCATTCGAAATTGGTTCATGTCCAGAACAGCATTCCCAGATCTCTCTATGGCAACCTTCTCTCTGTAGTAACAAATACAGCAACATTAAGCAAGAGAAATTACAATGATGGAATTAAATCAAGGTTAAGACAAACCTGTCTATTACTGCAAAGAATGCATGCCAATGAACATAAACATACATATGCAATTAAGGGATACACAGACCATCAATATTTAGGATCAATTATTTTTTCTTAAAGTCTTACGCTCGTAATAGATCCCAGTATTGCAGGGTGTGCCATATATTTATGCATGCTCTGTCTATCTGAGTGCCCTCCTTTGGTGGCCAGCAGTGTTCAATATAGGGACCAGGGCCTCCCATATTACAGTGTATTTGTGTTGAGATGCGAAGATCAAGATAAGCCACATTCAGCCACCAGTCCTCCAGCTGAAATGAAAAATGTTTAACATCAGAACTTACTGTTATTCATTAATTCTTTAACAATCACCTGACTGTACAACTGCCTGCTCTTTTTACTTTTTTTTTAAATACTCCGAATAGTAGTTCCTATATAACACAAGGCAGGACAGTGGTTCAAAATTAACTGCTGAAGATAATGACAGATTTAGCTCTTCTATTTTCAAACTTGAAATAAAATTCAATGCTGCTTAAGAGACCGTAAATTATGATATTTCTTCTCTGATATTCATCATCTTAAACTCTTGCAGATGTCAACTGTGGCTGCTGCAAATATCACAGATTAATCCATGAAGAACACAAGGAAACTAGACTTGTGTTGAGAAGGGACCTGAGACAGACATATATGTATTGATAACGTACATTTTGGGTTTTTTGTTTGGTTGGTTGGTGGGGTTTTTTGGGTTTTGTTTTTGTTTGTTTGGTTGGGGTTTTTCTTGTTTTCTGCCAGGGTGGAAAGAGAAGGGATAGAGGACATAGAAAGAGAGACTGACAGACAAAGCATTCAAAAGCTGGTAGATAACTTAAAATTTCAGTTAGCGAGCTCTCTTAGCCACTCAGCTTTGAAAAAAACAAATGACATATATGTAACTGAATGAGTTCATATCCACAGGCCAAGTGGCAGATGTAAGGAACATATTAAGATTTCAAAAAGATTTTAAAAAAGGAATGACTCTTTGAGTTATATCCAGAATAACCAACTTTCCACAAGTTGAATTAACATTTCTTACACTGAACTATGATTTCTTAAATATCAAAATACGTACCCAATTTCTTCTCATTTTAGCTCTTTCCAGTAATTTCTGATGCAACTCTTTTCCAATGCCATTTTCAAATTTTTTAACTATATACTCGGTTCTTTGATATTCTTCTTGATTTAGAAATGGCTTCACTGTAAAAAGAAAATGGTTTTAAAGACAACTGTATACTAATATTTATTCCAAGATTCAGATATCCACAGGCAAGGGAGTGAATGAGAATTAATTTTTCTAAAACAAGTATCTGAAAAGAAAACATCTTTTAAACACCTGTCAAAAATCTGTAAATAAATCCTTATATCTTAATAAAACATAAATACAGACTTTTAAATAAATACAGATGCTATCAGGCTAAAGTAATTGCTGAAAACCTGAAATACCTTACAGATAACTAAATCAAATATATTTACATTTGTAGCTGGAAATACTATGGAGTTCTACCAAGTAATTAAATTTACAGGAACTTTGTAAATTAACCCACAGAGCCATACATGTCTGCCACCCTACTGCACCAAGTACAAGTTACTTGCCTTTTTATTTTCAAGTCCATTCATGGTCTGCAAGCATCTTGTTCATCAATTCTCATTCACTGTCCCTGTGTCATAGTCACCTTTGATTGATAGCAAATGCAGTTGCTGCTAGACAGTTTTTCTGGTTTTAAATACTTTTGGATTTCTCTCAGATCATGAGCATTACAGGCCAAAGTCCTCCATAAACATCTGCAAAACTAGTCATTATTTTAATCTACACACTCTTTAAAGACTTTTTACCATGAAATCTATGGTCAGTAACAGGCACTGCTGATATAATTTTCCATACAGGCACATCTCATTTTTTTCCTATACTCACCTGGTGTTTAATGTATTTTCTGTTATATTCATACTTAGATTGTGAAGTCAGTGGGAAACAGAATGGAGGGTTGTGTGTGAAGTGTGTTTCTGGTGATTCAATGCCTATGTGAGGTCAAATTAATTTTTGAGGCTGCTGGACACCACCATCAGTTAATTTCTTGTTTGCCTTGCTAGTGGTAACCCTGTAATCGACTTAAAGCCATTAAGAAACAAGGAAAGATGCACAATTACTAAAATTTAAATAAGTATCATCTCTAATCTGTCTTTTGCAAATCACGACTGTGTTTCACCTGGGCAAGGTCTCAAATACTTACTTAACCTAAGCATTAAATCTTAATTCTGTCTTGCTGCAATCACGACTGTTTGCCTGCACCTACTATTTTTCTCTAGAGATCATACCTACAGGGTCAATTGCAGCAAGGTGCTTAGGATTGTGTTGGGTTTTAAGTATCTCCAAGGATGACGACTCTACAACCACCTTGGCAGCAGCCTGTTCCACTGCTTGACCACACTTGCAATTCTTGTATTTCAGTTTGTGCCCATCACCTCCTCCTCTGTCACTGGATACTACTATGATGTCTAGCTGCATCCTCTTTACTCCTCCAAAATAAGTAATCACACATACTGCAAAGACCTGAGCAATCACAGCTTTCTCTGTCTTCTCATGTGTCAGATAATCCAAGACCTTAATCACCCTCACAGCCCCTCTCTGGGCTCACTTCAGTATGTCCATGTCTTGCTTGTATGGGGAGCCCAGAAACAGACACAGAACTGCAGATGTGTCCTCCCTAGCACTGAACCAAGAGAAAGGATCACTTCTCTGTACTTGCTGGCAATGTTCCTTCTAAAGGAGCCCCAAAGACTACTGACATGCCTTGCTGCAAGGCCACATGCTGGCTCATGCTCAACTTCATGTCTCCCAGACCCCAGGGGCTCCTCTGGAAACAGGCACTATGCCCCAGCTTGTGCTGCTATGGCAACTTATTCTCCCCTGGGTGAATGACTTGGCATTTCCCTTTGTTGAGCTTCATGAGGCTCCTGTCATCCTGTTCCTCCAGCCTATCAAGCTCCCTCTGATGGCATAACCATCTGGTGTATCAGCTACTCCTTCCAGCTCTGGAAGCTCCCAAACTCAGAGTACACTTTCCCATCATGCAGCTCACTAATGAGCATATTAAAAATTACTGGACCCCTGGTGTATGCCATCAAACTGACCTACTGACCTACATATGGCATATGTGTTGGTGATCACAAACCTTTGAGCCCAGCAGATGATGCAGTTTCCAGCACATATGACTGTCCACTACCTAGTTCATACTTTCTTAGTTCGTCTACGAAGATTTTTTAAAAAAGCTTCTGATGTGCCAAAAGCCTTGCTAAAGTCAATATAAACAATATACACTCTTCTTCCTTCATCCAGCGAGACAGTCACCTCATCATAAAAGGCTACTACGCTGGTCAAGCAAAATTTCCTCTTCAGAAACCCATGCTGCCCATTCCCAGTCACCTTCTTGTTCTTCATATGCTCAGAAATGGCTTCCATTATTATCTGCCAGGGAAATTATTTCCCAGAAATTAAAGCAAGATTGATCAGCCCATGGTTACCCAAACCTTTTTTCTTGTCCTTCCTGAAGACTGCAGTAACATCTGCTGTCTTCCTTTCCTCAGGAACCTTCACCAATCATCATGATCTTTCAAAAATTGTCAGAAGTGGCCTTCCAAAGACAAAGACCAGCTCCCTCAGCACTCATGGGCACATTCCAATAGGACCCACGTAGTTTTTCACGTCCAATCTGTTCAGTGCTGATCCTCTTCTATCAAGGGTAAGTCATTCCCACCCCTCTTCAAAATAATTCCATTTTAATTCAAATTATGTAAGGCATTTCAGTATTTTGCACTACCTGTTCTAAGGTGAAAGACAAGGATCGATTTTCAGATACATCCTGGTCTCCTTGTGGTACTCCACAACAGTATAATGCAAGTTCTAGTGATATTTTTTCTATTCCACAGGACAAACATGGAGAGTGAGGGTCAAATATTACCTACAAATGTGGTTTTAAACACATCCTGACAAATCTTAGGCAGCAAGACAGAACATCTACTTTCAAGCATTACCATACAATGCTTGTGTTTAAATTGCACTGGCACCTCCATAAATTCCACTGCAACACCATCACAACTGGAAAGGTACTGGCATTCCCCTTACACCTCCACCACAGATGATCAGCTATGGACATTCAGGCAGTGACTACCACATCTAGACCTTATCCAGATGCAGCTTGAATTGCACACCATCAGTTGTGAATACAGATGAAAAAAGAAATAACAGCAACTGAACCATTCACCTTTACCCTTTTATAGATTACAGTTTTCACCCTGAGGCTGAAAGTCTTCCCTGACTGAGGGTAGTCCAACACTCAGGTTTCCCAGAAAATGATCTTAATATCACACACTACTAAAAGAGAGAATTATTACCCTCTGTTATTCAGGTTACAAAGTCATTACAGAGCAATGTTCACACAGAAAATTAAAACCAAGCAAAATTATTTGGTTCTGGTCTCAATTCATAGAATCATTTAGGCTGGAAAAGACCTGTCATTAATTTAGTCAAACCATTAAAGAGGTGACTAAGATTGCAAGGGGATTGGAATGCACAATGAGATGAGGCTGAGAACTACACTTGTTGAGCTTACAAAGAGAATGCAAAGGGAAGACCTTGCTGCCCTCTTCAATAGAATGGAAACTCCTGGCAAAGATAAAGTGTGGTTCCTCTCAGAGATGCAAAGAAATAAGGTAAGAGAAAATGGAATAAAAGTGGAATACAGAAAATTTCTGACATGGAAAATGTGACGTTTTGGGGGGTTGTTGGTCATTGCTGGATTTTTTTGGTTGGTTGGTTGGTTTTTTGTTCCCCCTCTCACAGTCATGAGGGTGATGAAACACCAGAATGGGTTACAATGGAACAGAGGCTCCATCCTTGTAAGTAAACAAAACCTGGCTAAGCAAGCAACATGCTGTAGTTGGATCAGCTTTGAGCAGAAATCTGGTCCAGATGAACTCCTTCCAATGTACATGATTCTATGACTACAGGGCCTCTTTCCATTTAAAAACTATTCAATCAGATGTAGAAGCAGCACTGTTAAGAAGGAGCAGAACTTGGCCCCGTTCTCACCAGAGTTCAGTGAAACTTCTCTTGCACTTCTCCAAGCCCACGGATTTTGTTTTCCTTTCTGATTAGGAGATCAGCTCTGCCCATGAACAAGAAGTATCCCATGAAAGACACCTCCAGTTGCATAGTTAAGGAACCCTCTGCTCAAAATTTATGTTTTCATATTTCCATGTTGAGTCCATGTTTCTGAATCTCAACCTCTGGGCTGAACTGGAAGGCTAAATAACATGGCTGTGGCGACCTCCTCTGCTCAAGGTTTACTTTCAAAACAGGCTTACTCCTTAAACAAGAGGTAGCTACCTTAAATAAAGCCTTAAATAAAGCATATTCTGACACACACACATACTTTGTCCAGCTTTTCTAGTTGGCTGGCTTTAAACAGACAAGTGCTTTACCAGCAGGTGCCATGACTAATGTCAAGGGCCTGGAGTTCTCCTCCAACCAATGAAAGACAGTTTCCCAGGACTGATTTAAAGCCTCTATGAAGAATCATTTGGAGGTTCAGAATTGTTCTTCAGAAGCACCTTCTTTCCTTCACTCACATTTACAGACTAAAATGACAAGCTTAAGCAATGAAATTCCCAGAGTTATGTCTAGAACTGTGCCCTGCACACCTTGACTTTAAATTATTTGTACAAGGGAAGACTGTGGCAAATGCTGGGGTAACTTTTCTCTACCACCAGTGAGACTATAGAAAAGCAACAGTGATCAAAATTATATAATTATTTTGTAGATGGAACAGTAAGCAGTAACTAACTTCAACATGAAGAAAGGGACATGTGATAGGGTATTTATGAAAACAGATTAGAATCACAAAACAAGAGCAAACAAATTCACTGTCAAATTTTCTCACTCCATGAGAGAGTTATTTATTAACCTGGAGAGACAGTTGGGTTTACAAAACTAAACAGCAATTTTGTCATCACAGGTTCTACTTTTGCAGCACAACTAGTTAATCTGCATTACAGCAAAAAGAAAATGTATTATTTTATACACACATACACACACACATTTTTGCTCTAAACCCGCCACTTCAACATTCTGCATCAAAAAGCAATGATATATGGAACACCGTAGCAGGCCATTTCCAGTACTCAGAATAAATGGGAACTCAGAGAAAACTTAAGGAATTCTATTTTGGGAAAGGGAAAATTTGGTGTAGTATGTTTCTGCTAAGCAGAGAACTCCAAGTCTCACTTCGTTAGCATTTCTGTAATACCTGTAAGAAAGCAGATGTTCCAGAAAAAACTCCATGTCTCAGAGTTTTGAAAATTATTGAAGAAATAGAGAAGAGTAATCTCAAGATTCTTCATAATGTATTTTTGTCATTCCCAATATATAATAAACTAACCAGTCATTTCTGTTTTATAAAAAAAGTTAGACACACATGCACTGATGTTGTTTTCAAAACTTTTCTGTGATCTTCTTTAGATTAGTCAGCATGTCAAGGCAAAAATTATCCAAGTTAAATTATGTGAAAATGCTCACCACTGCTTTTTCCTACTACTGTATGGTTAATAAATGTTCTTTCTCACCAATATTACGTATGAAAAGTTTTAAATAACTGGTTTTTTTTAAAAGATTCTGGGCAAACACAGTTATAAAGAAGCAGTTATGCAAAACAAAATTTGTAGGTGAAGTACCTTTTATCAGACCAGCTTTTTTTTTTGAGAGAAAAAAAAAAACATTAAAAAATCCACTCTCAAACCATGAACTTAACATTCCCATATGCCAAATTCCCTTTAAGAAAGGTAATTAGGCATAAAATGGAAACTTTTACTCAGGTTGCTCTGGGCACCTCATTTCCAGTTTTGAACCTGAAAAAGACCTTTGGCACACTAAGCTTGTCTGTATCTCACGCCCCAATTGCAATACAAGCTGTCTGTACAATCACTTAGCAAACATCTTCAGATTAGCCCGGTTACAACAGCACATGACATGCTACCATTACAACATTAAGTCATTACCTGCATCGAGATATTTACTCAAAGATTCATCAAGAGAAGGTACTGGCAGGGAAGGCAGAGAATCTTGGTACTGAAACGTTCGCTCCTCTGAGGATTCAAGCACCTGCTTTTCCATGTTGCAGATCTGCAACACAACCAGACTATTCAGGAAGCCCACGCTCGATGACGAGTCTCCCCACACTGTTCTCTCCCCCGCTCCGGCCCCCCGCCATTTACACGGTAAAAGACACATATCAGTAAATGTTCCCCGACAAAGCACGGCCCGAGAGTTTCTTGTTGGCTTGCAGCCACAAGAGGCACGCACACAACAGGGGGAAACGATGACCAGGCAGCTATTGATGCCTTCTCTGGCATGTCGCGATTAACCAGCTCGAGGACTGTCGCTTTCTTTCCCAAGGAGAAGCCAGTCAGCCCTGGGACACCCGCCCGAGACCAGAGGATATCTGGGTAAGGGGGAATCAACCCCCAGCCCGGCTGGCGGCCCCTCCTCACCGCCCCGCAGACCCTCCCCAAGCCCCAAGGCCCGAGCCCAAGCCCGAGCCCCGGCCGTGCACCGACCCCAGCGCTCCCCGGGCCGGGCCGGGCCGGCCCCACGGCACCACAGCAGCGTTTAGAGCGGCTCAGGGCCCGCGTCGAGGAAAGCCCCGGAGAGCCCCGGCGTAAGGAGACAGCAGAGCCGAGCCCCTCCCTTTGCCCCACCGCCGCACCCCCCGAGGAGTGAGGCCGACGGGGGCCACCGCTCACCCCAGCCCCGCCGGTCCCGGATCCTGGCCCTCCTGCCCACCGCCCCGGCCGCCGCCTTCGCCGCTGTCCCACTTCCCAGCGGGTCCGGAAGCGGCGCGGGGCGGGGCGGCCGGGGAGGCGGGAGCGGAGCGGCCTCGTCGTCCCGTGCGCTCTGGGGGCCTGCGATGGGGTGTGAATAAAAGGGCACCTGGAAAGGGGGAGCCCCTGTTGGCTCCCTCGAAGGTAGACGGGCCCCGCAGAGAGATCTGGACAAATCGGAGGGCTGTGCAGTCACCAACTGTGTGAAGTTTAATAAGGGCAAGTGCCGGATTCTGCACCTGGGAGAGGACAACTCTGGACGTATGTACAGGCTTGGGGAATGGGAGGCTGGAGACCTGGGGTTCTTGGTCAATGGCAAGTTGAACATCACCCAGCAGTGCCCTGGCAGCCAGGAGAGTCAACCTTGTCCTGGGGTGCATCAGGCACAGCATCTCCAGCCAGGCAAGGCAGGGGATTGTCCCGCTCTGCTCTGCACTGGGGCCGCCTCACCTCGAGTGCTGGGGACAGTTTTGGGTGCCACAATGTAAAAAAGACTTTAAGCTATTAGAGAGCTTCCGAAGGAGAGCTATGAAAATAGTAAAGGGCGTAGAGGGGAAGCCACATGAGTAGCGGTTGAGGTTGCTTGGTCTGCTTTGTCTGGAGGAGACTGTGGGAGGACCTCATGGCACTCTACAACTTCCTCGTGAGAGGAAGAGGAGGGGCAGGCACCGATCTCTTCTCTGTGGTACAGAGTGACAGAAAACAAGGGAATGGCCTGAGGTTGTGTCAGGAGAGGTTTGGGTTGGATATCAGGAAAAGGTTCTTCCCCCAGAGGTTGGTTGGGCACTGGAGCAGGTTCCCCAGCAAAGTGGTCACAGCACCAAGCCTGCCAGAATTCAAGAGCATTTGGAAGATGCTCTCAGGCACATGGTGTAATTCTTGGGATGTCCTGTGCAGGGCCAGGAGTTGGACTTCAGTGAGTCTTAGAACTCAGGATCTGTGACGTGGGGAGAAAGCGCAGCTGGGGGTGCACTGGAGGCAGGGGTTCTTCACGGCTGCTGCCCCTCATGGGCTGTGCTCTAACTCCAGTGGTGTCCTTAGCAGGACTGAGAGCAGGTGCAAGCCCTGGCTGGCCCGGGGACTCCTCACCCAGGCTAAGTGGCCCAACTGCTTTGTGGGTGGGCAATAGCTCAGGGATCTGAAAGGGCGTCTCTTTGGAGCAGGTCTGGGCTAGACTGGTGGGTTTCTGTGCCACCTGTTAAAATGGTGTGTGGGAGAGATGCGTGTGGGGTGTGACTTGCAGCTCCACAGGAGTAGGAGTAAGCAGTAACCAGAGTAATTGGATGGGTTTTGGAGCAGTCTTCATATGCCAGAGCAAACATTTCACCATATGGTGAAGCAGCACTTGTACTGGGAAGAACGTGTGAGGCCCACCCAGCCATACTTGCTATGGTTAATAAGGTCTCTACTTACAGAGACACTTGCCAGTACTGCTATTTGGCACACTGAAGGCTTCTCTGACACCTGCACATGTACCTGGGTGGTGTATGTTGTAGAGCTATGGCTCAGGCCACAGTCATTAAAAGAAAAAAATTTAAAAAAATAAAAATTCTGTGACATAATCTGCCATACTCAGAACAAAATGTTCCATGACTTCTTTCCTCTTTGCATCTGCAGCAGTGGCACCTTCTGTTTGCTTCTTTGTTACTACCTGCCTTTGCTGCCAGAATGGCTTCCTATTACCTTCTGTTGTGGTTTAATTCCAGCCAGCAACCAAGCCCCACGCGGCCGCTCACTCACTCCCCCACCAGTGGGATCAGGGGGAGGATCAGATGAGTAAACGTTAGAAATCTCGTGGGCAGGGCAAGCAAAAGCCACACAGAAAAGCAAATCAAAACAAGGAATTCATTCACTATTTCCCATGGGCAGGTGTTCAGACAGCCCCAGGAAAGCAGAGCTCTGTCACATGTAACAGTTACTTGGGAAGACAAACACCATCACTCAAAATGTCCCCCCATTCTACCTTCTTCCCTCCACTTTATATACTGAGCTCGTCTTGAAGCCTGTAGTGCTGCATGGAGTTGTTTTGACCCAAGGGCAAGACTCAGCTCAGCGCTTGGCCTTGTTGAATCTCATACCATTGGCCTTGGCCCATTGATCCACCCTGTCCAGATCCCTCTGCAGAGCCTTCCTGACCTCCATCAGACCAACACTCCCACCCAACTTGGTGTTGTCTGTGAATTTACTGAGGGTGCACTCAATCCCCTCATCCAGATTATCAGTAAAGATATTAAACAGGAGGTTGCAATCTTCCAACTCATTTTTTCCCTTGAGATATTGATTTTCTTTCGACATTGATATCTTTCCTCTTGATCACTGAGCTACTTGCCTGGCACCATCTCTGTGGCCTTTATCTCCAGTTTTCTCTCTCTTGCCTTTCACAGCTCAACTCTATGGATTTCTTTAGATCTCTTTCTCTCAACTGAATGATTTCCTCAGAATTCTGAGCAGAGGTTATGTGGTTGTACCATAGCAGGACTAGGCTGACAGCAGAAACAGTAGGAAAGGAGGGGAGATTATACTGGTCCTTGTTGTGTTTGATTTTGAAGCATCCACATGGTCTGTATATTTGGCAATTTCAACACTCTGGAAGGTCCAAATACTAAAGTCCATGTTGGGAATGCATGTTGTGTGACTTTAATATTTACTTCATAAATTTTGTATTAGGGATGCTTTGAGCATATCAGATGCAAATGCCCCACAAATAAGTTTCTCTGTAATAATGTCCTAGATTTTTTTCAAGACTAAGTAAAGGGATGGGTAAACAGCTTTCTGGAGGACAGGATTTCAGTTGATAATGACATATAAATTTTTTTTCATCAGCAGCTTTTAGATGTTAGCAATGACATTAACCGTTTTTGAATATAGTCTGCTAAAAATGTAGCCATGAGGGACATGTTACTAGGAAAAATATGACTAATAAGATGAGTGTGCTCCATAATTTTTTCCATTAATTTACAGTGTCTAGGTACAATGACAGAGGATTGCCTTAGTCTTTATTTTTCAGGAAGCAAAGACCAGTATTTTCCTGAACTCAGGAGTTACTGAGATATGGCTTCCCACAGATTCTTTTCCTGTAGTTTATGCATTTTGCTGTCTCTTAAATGGAAGATCACACCATTGCTCTTTGCTGAGTAAGAAAAACTTCTAGGGATATAAATCCTTAATCCTCAAAAATCTGTAATAAATATTACAATGCATGTAGCAGCTGTGTTTTCTCTCTAACTGGACACCTCTTTTCATAAACCTGTAATTTTCCAGAAAGCCTGAGTGCCTACCCTAGAAAACATATTTTTTAACTTCTTTTTAAGGATGATTTGAGTAACGAATGTAACCAAACACATGTGATGCAGTAATGTGTAAGGTACTGATACAGATGCAGAAATAAAAAAATTCAACTGTATCACAATGTTTAGGACACTGAGCACTGAGACCTGTTGGTGTCTATCAGTTACACAAACTGTGTTTCTCTTATGAAGTTAAAATCAGTAGAGGATTACATTGCCTAACTGTCCTATAGCCTGACAGCTCTGTTTTTACAGGATTGCAGACACGAGTTGTCAATGCCCTGACTTGTTAAAGTTCCCATGTTCCCAGCCAGGTGTCTCAGGTGCATGCCTAGCTGTACGCAATCCCCCAGCTTTGGGAACAGACTCCGTACCTCCCATGAAGTGGATTATTTGACTCCCAGACTCACTATTCCACCTCTGTGTTTATTGGTGGGACGTGAATGGACTACCTTAAATCTAGATTTTGTAAGTAGACTTGGATCTACTTGCCATCTGGTGATAGGGTTGCTTTTTCCCTGGCTTCCAGAATCTGCAAACAAGGGGTTAACTCGTGTATGCGCAAATGAGATGGGTCTACTATGTAGGATTTGCAAGTGCTTAGATACCTGAGAGGCCTCTTTGGTCCTGGACTGCCCTACTGGCAAATACCACATTCCTGCAGTTGACAAAGAATCATTCCATGGATTTCTAGACTGTGTGCTATAGAATATATTTTCCTTGGGGAAATATCTTGCAGCCCTGTGCTGCAAGCACTTGGTGTTTCTTTACCTTTGGCTTTCTGTTCCCTTCAGGGTGGGGCTGGTAGTCCATTTGTCCTAGTAGCTGGTCTTAGTGCGAAAGCAGTATGGTTGTCGCTTGTGTTTTCAGTTAATACTTACTGTAAGGTGATGCTGTGACAATGAATAAAGCTAATGTAAAAAGTTCATCATGCCCTGAAAGCCTGTCTCAAAAACATGTCTGAAAAATAATCCAAAATTTCTTTCATGTACAACATCTGTGTTCATTTTTAATTCTCCTGTATGAGAAGGATGTTGAAGTACTGAAGTGAGTGTGGCAGGTCCCCTGAGATTGTAGCTGGAGTGGGTAGTGTACAAGGAGAGTCTGAGATAACTGGTTTGTCTTAAGAGGGGAGTGCCAAATGAAGATGTCTTCACCTACCAAACATAAGGATATGCAGAGGAGGGACAGAGCCAGACTGTTCTTGGATGTACTCAGCAAAAAGAGAAAAGACTTGCCAATACAAGTTACAACAAGGATATAGATAGAACGAAAAATATCCTCAGTATGAGCCATGATTGAATACTGGAACATGGTTACCAAGGGAGGTTGTCGAGTCTCCATTCTTGGAGATACTCAACACCTAATGAAAGAAGATTTGGACTATATGATCTCTAGAAGTCCGCTTCAGCCTAAGTTATTCTGTGATTTAAATGATGGCTCTTTTAATCTTTTATACAGCTCTTTATCAAACTAGAATTTTATTTTCAGCTTGTTCTAAATGTGGAGAGAGTAAAAGCCAGGAAATACTTTCTTAAAATTCAGTGGATTTTTTTTTCATTCACTGAGCCATTTCTTTGCGATAGTTCAAGAAACAAACATTCTTTTTGACTGTGAACACTCTAAAGTAGATTTTTCTGCCTCTAATTCATCAGATCACACATCTAACTCAAAATTTATAGGGAATAAAATAAAAGCTTGTTTCTCAAGTTTACAGTCCAGGAAAATCTTGATTATGCAGAAGAATTCTTATGTATCCTCTCTTTGTTGTAATAGGGTCTAAAGTAGACCTCCAGTATAAGTCCAATAGGTGGAAGAAGAGGAAAATATAAAGACAATTTAGAAATAATGATCCATTTTTTAAACTGCTGTCTTGTCTTGTAAAAAAATGAGAAAAAAGAAAGACATTTCCCTAACCAAATATGCTTAGGTTTCAAATAAATCCAGATTCAACTGAATGTACTTGAAAGAAGATTATTTATTCATGTAATAATTCTTCCTTGTTTATGGCCTTTTTTTTTCTGAACGAAAATTAGATTGGCTGAATGTATCTTTCAAACCAGTATGACAGACTCTGCAGGTTCTTTGTTTCAGGAGTTGTAAAATAATTCTTAAGGGCAAATTGCTCCATTAGGTTAGCACAGATGTGTCATTTACATCCAAACCTTGGGGCTGTATATGTAACATTAGCATGCACCTGTCCAGCTGGATGAAGTGTGTGAAAGCTTCCAGAAAGGTCATAAAAGGCTCCTTTCCTTTCCAACAGGAGGATGGTGAGACTGGTGTAGGTAAAAACTAAACTACAGGATTAGTTTTCAGCTCGGTAAACAATGTGCTCTTACTACATAGCTATGTCATTGCTAGTGCTGACTGAAAGATTGAGGTAGAACATTATTCTCCAGGAAGCTGGGAAGGGACAGATTGTCCCATCAGCAGCGTGATCAGACAAAGCTGCATCTGGTGATGAGTCAGCATCTCAGTTACAGCTTTGGCTTAGGTTTCTCTCTGAGCCTCACGGTTTCTCTGCACCCGATTTTTGCCTTCCCCACAACAGTTTCCTTTGCATCAAAGGCAACAGTGATTGTCAATATGGTTTTACTCCTCATCATCAAATACTTCTGTAGGTCATCCTGTGGCTAAGAAATCTGGGCCCATTACTGATTTTTTACAGAAATCTGGTATTTGTTTCCATACCTTATTAGCATATTTCAGCTTGTGTGAGGAAAACAGCACTTGGAGTGGTTTTCCTGGAGTCCTTGCTACTGAATTTCATCTTCTGATGGGGTGCCAACAGGTGTGGATATAGGAATTGAGCTCAAACTTATGGGACAACATCACCCATAGGATGCTGGATAGCCAGTAATGAATGCAGAACTTTTCAGTTGAAAGAGACAGAGTTGTTTGTGAGCTGTTGTGAGGATTTTACTATCATCACACAAAAATATTTGTGTTTAAAAGAGTGGGAATAGCCCCGTGGAGTCTTGGACCTACTGCATATCTCTGGGTAATCAATGTGGAATGGACAAATCCACTGAATACTTTCTGTACCACAGGATTATGAGGCCAAACCTTGATGTTTATAAACACCATGCCATTTTTAGTTGTGCTTATTTCTTGTAGGGTGGAAATGGAGTGTGCATGTGATCTTCCCACTGGATGTGAATTGCTGTGGTTAATGTGTGCCAGCCTTCTCTGTGCTTTCCAAGCAAAGGCTATGAAAGGAGCAGATTCCTGTTATCTGTGACATTTATGCCTCTCTGCCTAAGCAGGGTCTCTCTGTACCGTAACAGGTCTCCTAATGTTTTCATGTTTTATTCTTGTCAGTCCTGATGCTACTTCACTCACCATTACTTTTGGAAAAGCCAGACTCTCTCTTCCCTAACCTGCTATGTCCTTTCACTTTCCCTGACTATCTTTTGGTTTGGATGGGTGACTCAGCACTTGCTGTTCATGAGCCAAGAGCAGCACTGGTGGGAGATGAAGGGACCCCCTGCAGAAACTGCTCTTTCTCCAGACTAGCAGCTCTGCAAAGTACTAGTTCTCCAAATTGTTGTCAGTTTGACATCAAGAATGGCTGACAGATACACGCCAGCATCTGTAAAGAAAGAAAAGCAAGTCTTACCTGTTTGTGATCATCTGAAGATGCAATCCACTCTTCTGTTGCTTATGGTCATCTTCTCATGTTTTTTCCAGGACATAGTTTTGTGCATGGGAGTGGAAGTACTGGGATAAACCCCTTTTTTTGCCCTAATTTATGTGGTAGTTAGAGTAGGTCAAGCTCCGAATGATGTACAAGTTCTCATCAAATTAGCACCAGTGTTCACTTTCAGTGGCTCACTGAGGGTTGGCAGCTTATGATTCTGCTTTACAGACATGCAGAGGGAGAAGGGAAGAGTATTTGTACAAATGAACAATGTCTCATGCTCTTGTTGTACAAAAGTAGGTATTGACATTTGTGTCCCTGCCTTGAGTATTTTAGGTCTTCTCTGACTGGAGGCATTTCTGTACAGTGAGCTTTGACCCAAAGATGTAAATGAGTCTCCAAAATGAGAGACTAAAATTGTGTTTCTAAGCTGTGTGATGTATCTGAGACAACAGCGTACAGGGGTTTTTATTGTTTGTCATATTGTATGCCTGACTGTTTTGCTGTGGGAACTTGTGCAAACCAGCAGTTTGCATTGCTGAGACTGTTGCACTCTAGGTTAAATGGTGACTTCTGTGAGTGCTTCAAGCTTGTGCATAGACAGGGAGCATCTGAACATCCCTAGGTAGAAGTTTGAAGACTGCAATGTGGGCTGAGCAGCTAAGGGTAAGAGAGAGTCTATTTCCTGTCCAAATTTCTTTATTTGAAAGTTCATTGTTTTCATTTTGATTCTTATAAGACCTGTCTTTTGGAACTCAGACACCATTTCTCTGGTTTTAGAGTTTGCTGCAAGGAGAAAGTCTAGGCAGGTCTCCTCTAGGCAGCCAGGATCTTGCCATGGTACATTTCTGTGTCTGCAGCTGATCACAGAGCAGGAACAGGGGGAAATTGGTCTTGGTAAAGTGTTATTCTTCCTGAGAAGCACTTTTTTTGGTTGTACCAGTGAAGCAGTTCTATCAATTACTATGATGCTTCATATAATGATAGATCAGCACATGTTTGTCTTCTCCTGAGACAGCAACAAAAATGTCCATTCTGTTTTATTTCCCATGGCCAGCCCTGTATGTAGACTGACTATTTTTATGTAACTTCCACACTTTATTTCTCTTTGCAAGACTGGAAAATCAGCTTTTCTACTGTATTCTAGTCCCTCCAGGCTTCCCATTTTCTCTGAGTACTTTTGAGTTTTATTTTCTTTCTTGCTCAGCAGACCTTAGCAGACTGACCTCAGTGCATGTCCTAGATATTAAGTACAATAATAAAAAGGACTGTTAAACTAAACTGGTTCTCTGTTAGCAAGACTGTTTTACAGCATTGTAACTAGCTGGCTTTCTTCACACACATACAGACTCATTCCTCTGTCAAGCCAACAGGTGCATAGCATGAAAGTATTCACCAGGCAACAATACATACCTGTTCTAGAACCACTTTAATAACCTGAATGTCCAGCTTAAAGCAGGTAGCTTTTCTGGAGAGCTGTTCCAGAACTTGGTGTGTCCAGTAGTTAAAAATCTTATTTCTAGCCATGGTTAATTAATGAACAATCTCTAACCATTTCTTGGAATGTTATTTTTCTCACCTTCATCTTCCAGTGTACTTGTAGAAGGTAATGTACTCTCTTTCATAAGTTCTCTTTTCTAGCCATGCCCTGCATCAGATCTGGTTTGAACTCACCTTTCTTGAAGAAGCTGACTAACCCTATAGACAGAATTCCGAGTGAGATCTCTTCAATACTCTGTCTGGCGTCACTCATCTTTCCAAATCTGTCAGGAGATCCTGCTAATGCATCTCAAAAGTCATCCCTTTTAGAAAATTCACTTTTCTCTCCTTGTGTCACTTTCATGTCTCCTGTTTTATTACTTGTGTATAATCCTCTGAGGCTATACTTCAGAATAATAATAAATTTGGATTAATTTAAGACTATCTTAAGACTGTCATACAGAGGGGGGTTACTCCTGCTTTCTTTTGGATGGCATAAGAGCTGCTTAATTGCATGCCTCTTCATATAAGCAACTAATGGTGATTTTTAAGAGAAGTTTTTAAGTATATCCTTATTTTTATCCTTTGAAGTTGAGTGACTAGGAAATGAAGTATAATTGCAGTTAAGGTGCTAAAATGGTGCAGATTTTTTAAATAACTGACAGAGAAGAAAACAAATTACACTGCTCATAGTACACATAATCCAATGTATTTCACAACTGTCACTAATAAAAGGTAACCTTTATGAAGCAACATACACAACATGGTTCTTTAAATCTTAGGTGTGCAACTGAGAAACACACTTCTTTGTTATTCTACTTCAGTGATCTGCATGTGCTCGTTTTACTACTTGAAATGAGTCAAGTTAGTGAATTGCAACTGTCTAAGCAACATTTCTGTTCTTGAAAAAAATAACATCTTAAGTTTTCAGTATTAATAACTACTGGATAAAAGTCTACTCTTGTACTGTTTCTTTAGGATACCTGAAAGAATCATGCTTCTGAAAGAATCATACTTTCCTGACTTACCATTACATCCATTTGTATTGGTATTGTGGTCCAAAGGAGACTGAAAATTGCCATAAAACAGCAGCTAAGAAATCTTTAGCTTCTGTTCCTCAAGGAGGAACTTTTGAGGAACATTTAAGAGTCTGAGCAGGAGAGTGATCAGTGGAGTCATAGTCTGCCATCTGTGACACATGGAAGCCAACTCAGCATGGCCACTAGAGAGGCAGGTCCTGGATCTGCTTTGTACCGGAAGGAAGGAGAGTCATGAGGGATAAAGAGGGGTGAGAGAAGTTTACAGAACAGAGTGGCAAAAGAAAGCCCTCGTTACCCTGTAAGATACTCTGACAGAACAAGTGTGAGGCCCTGGGTACGACAGGTGAAGTGCCTAATGAGGTAGTATTAGGTACACCCGTACAAGCAGACTTGCCAAGGTCAGAGAGACCAACCTCTTGCAACAAAACCTGCATTAAGACCAGCACTGAGAAGAAACAATAGTTATGGTCACTGGTGATTCCCCCCTGTGTGATCAGCAAAATAGCAGCTATGTCCCCACTGACCAGCAGGAAGGAAACACAGGCTTTCCTAGGTGCTGTGGGTTTTTGCAGGATACATATGCCAGATGGTAAGCTCTCTCTGCCTTGTTATGCAGAAGAAAAATTATTTCAAGTGGGGCCTTGAACAGCAACAACAACAATAAGCTTTTGAACAAATTAAACAGGAGATTGCCCATGCAGTAGCCCTTGGGCCTGACAGGACAGGACAGGATGTGAAGAACATGCCCTACACCGCACCAGGGAGAATGGTCCTTCCTGGAGCCTCTGGCAGAACATACCTGGGGATGCTCAAGGACAACCCCTGGGGTTCTGGAGTCAGGGATAAAAAGGATCTGAGGCCAACTACACCCCAACTTGAAAAGAGACCCTAGCAGCTTATGAGGGATTTTGAGCCACTTAAGAAGTGATTGGCACCAAAGCACAGCTTCTTCTGGCACCCTTACTGCCAGTGCTGGGCTAGATGTTCAAAGGGAAATTCCCTTCCACACATCATGCCACTGATGCTATGTGGAGTAAGTAAGTGGATCACTCTGATCACACAGTGAGCTCGGATGGGAAACCCCAATTGCCTGGGGATCTTGAAAATCATCATGAATTGGCCTGAAAATTTCAGACTACCATCAGAAGAGGAAGAGGAGGAGAAGGTGACATGTTCTGAAGAGGTTCCACTATATAACCAGCTACCAGAAAATTAAAAGCAGCACACTGTCTTCACTGATGGCTCCTGCCATATCATAGGGACAAGTCAAAAATGGAAAGTAGCTGTATGGAGTCCCACACGATGAGTCACAGAAGCTACTGAGGGAAAAGGTGGATCAATCTGAGCTGAACCTCTCAGCTCAGGTTGCAGAGCTGAAAGCCATCCAACTGGCTTTAGACATCACTGAACGAGAGAAGTGGCCAATACTCTACCTCTACATTGATGGTAGCAAACACTCAGTGGGAGTGGCTGGACTGATGGAAGAAGGCCAATTGGCAGCACAGAGGGAAACCCATCTGGACTGCCAAAATGTGGCATGACATCACAGCCCAGGAAGAGTAGTTGACTGTAAAAGTACATCATGTAGATACACATATACCCAAGAGTTGGCCTAACATCTCTGACTTAACGGACAGGTAGATCCAGCCACCATGATTAAAGTATCTCAGGTAGGTATGGACTGGGAAAAAAAGGGTGAGTTATTTCTGTCTCAATTGGCCCATGAAGCCTCAGGTCATCAGGGAAGAGATGCAACATACTGATGAGCTTGTGATCAAGGGGTGGATTTAACCATGGACAGTATCTCCTAGGTTATCCATGACTGGAGACGTGCACCGCAATCAAGTAGGCCAAGTGGGTGACGCACCTGTGGTATGGGGGAAGGTGGTCCAAATACATGTGTGGGTAGGCCTGGCAGATTGACTACATCACACTGCCCCAAACTCACTAAGGCAAGTGCTATGTGCTGACCATGGTAGAAGGAACCACTGGATGGCTGGAGACGTACCCTGTGCCTCTGCCACTGCCCAGAATACCATCCTGGGCCTTGAAAACAAGTCTTGTGAAGACATGGCATGCCCGAGAGAACTGAGTCAGATAACGGGACTCATTTCAAAAACAGCCTTATAAACACCTGGGACAGAGAACATGGTGTCAGGTAGGTGTACCACATTCCCTATCATGTGCCAGCTGGCAGGAAAGTCTAACGGTGCAATGGACTGTTAAAAACCCCACTGAAAGCAATGGGTGTTGGGACCTTCAAACACTGGGCTCTGCATTTAGCAAAGACTACCTGGTTTGTTAACACTAGAGACTCTACCAGTTAATCTGGCCCGGCTCAGTCAGAACCCTTACTTACTGTAGACAGAGATTAAGTCCCCATGGCGCATATGAAGAATATGTTTGGATTAGTCCTGCCTCGAGCAAAAACAAACCCCTCCATGAGATTGTTTTTGCTCAAGGACCCTCGCGCAAAACCAAGTGCAAGTGCGCACTTGGTGGGTAACGGAGAGAGATGGGTAAACATAATGTGTACCTTCAGGGGGATTCAGTTTTGGGTGAGAATCAGCTGTAATGTTGGATTGCTTATATAATACTGGATATTGAATGACACTGCTACTGTATATCATAAACACCAGTCATGGACTAAATGAACTCAATCCACACCCAGTGACTACCAAAATAATACCTGTGATGGTATATAGTTATATGTGTGTGTGTATATATATATATATATATATGTAAGAATGTATTAATTTGGGTATGAGTAGATGGTATAGAATAAGAATAAAATGTTGCATTTATTGCTATTCTCTTTAGCAAATTTTGACTTTAGTGTTTATTAACCTCTCACAGTTTTGTTTTTCTTTATTCTTCTCCTCCACTGTTCTGGAGGAGGGGAGTGGGGGGGACTCAAGCAGTCATAACCTTTTCCCCACTGAGAGTTTCCTTCCTTTAAAACTATTACAGACTGCTAAAAGTCTTGAGAGTCTGGGGAGCTTGGCTGGAACCTAGCCAATGTTATTTCCTATAAAAAGGGCCTGAGGAAAGATCTGGGAAACTACAAACCTATGTTTTGTTGTTTGTTGATGTCAGTGTAACATCAGTTCTTAGAAAAATTATGCGGAAGATGATACTGCGTACCATTGAAAGACATTTAAAGAATACTGCAGTCATCTGGCAGATTGCCTACCTAGTGGATGTACTTTTTCTGAATTATAATAAGGCTTTTGATACTGTACCCTCACAGCATCCTTTTGAGCAAGTTGTCCAGCAGTGGGAGGAGTGGGTTCATGGTGCACTGGGTGAAGAACTAGCAGAAGGGCAGAGCTCAAATGGTTGTACTGAACATCTGTACATATCTGGCTGCAGGCAACCACCAGTGCTGTTTCTCAGGGTTCAATTCTAGTTCTGGTTCAATTCAGTATATCTATCAATGATCTGGATGCAGGAGTGAAATATAGCAGTAGCTGGGCACAAGTATAAATTGAGAGAAGAGTGGCTGGAGATCAGTTCTGCAGAAAGGTACCTGGGGATGCTGGCTGCCAGCAGGCTCAGTGTGAGTCAGCCATGCACCCGGACAGCCAGGAGGGCAAACCACATTTGTGCATCAAGCACGACATCACCAGCTGGCCAAAAGAGGTGGTTATCCCACTGTATTCAGTGATGGTGTGGCCTCAGCTGGAGTTCTGTGTGTAGTCTTGAGCCCTACAAGTTAAGAAGGATGTGAAAGTCCTTGAATGCATCCAGAGGAAGACAACAAAGCTGGTGAAAGTGCTCGAGGTAATGCCCCATGAGGAGTGACTGAGGACTTGGGGCTTGTCTAGTTTAAAGAGAAGGAGGCTGGGGAGCCTCATTGCTCTCTACAGCTTCCTGAGGAGAAAAAGTGAAGAGGAAGGTGCTGAGTTCTTGTGTGTGGTATCCAGTGACAGGACATGCAGGAATGGTTCAAAGCTGTGCCAGGGGAGGTTCACGTTGTACAGGCTTCCTGGAGAGGTGGTTGATGTCCCCCAGTGTGTCAGTGTCTAAGAGGCATTTGGACAATCCCTAATAACATGTTTTAACTTGGTCAGCCCTGAATTAGTCTGGCAGCTGGACTAGGTGACCCCTGTAAGTACCTTTGAACTGAAATAGTCCAGTCTAGTCTACTCTGAATATTGGTGCCGGAGTGACAATTCAGTTCTGTGAAGGCCTCTTTGCCTTCAGGCCTGGAGAGAGCAAGCATAGTTTTGGATGAGAGTGGCATCTCCTGGAACTACTTAACTTGTGAAAAATTTTATTTTCGATGTGAAAACCAATAAAGAAAAAAAATTAGAAGGCAAACAAAACCAAATAACATGTAAAATTTATAATTTCATTGTTTTTAAGGAAATAGCCTGCTATTTGATTAATGCTGTCCTTTCAAAATCTTATTCTTAACCTCTTTTATTTTCATCATTAGTTAGGAAATCATTGTTTCAAGTAGTATTTTATTACTTTTAGGAATATTATTAGTGGGTCTGATGTTTATAGGGGTTTGCTTTTGTAACATTAACATTGGTTGTCAGATTTTAGTGTTGGCAAAATTTGAGGTAGGAATAAATAAAGTGTATTAGGTGCTTCATTACAAATAACTCTGCTAGCAGATACATCACATGGAGAAGGAGTACTGGGCACAACAGCACAAGTCAGAACTAGCCAATATAAGCTGCTTTAAATTCTGCACCTTCAAAACATAGGTGTGCCTTGTTATTCTTCATAACAATTACAACATAAAAGTACTGTGATTTTCCACTTTTGCTGTTTGGAAGTGGCAGTTCCAGGGCCCAGGACCAGCCCTCACTGCAGAGCCTGCAGCCAGGAGGGTTGACTTAGGGTTCTCCAGGAAAACAGAAATCAGAAATGAGTGGAAGACTGCAGACTTCATTTGGGAAAGGAGCAGTGCTTGATGACTGGCTGGTCAGCAGGTAGGCTTTTCTAACACCATAGATTTTTTCAGTTTCCTAGAAATAATGAAGAGAAGTGTGTAAGAAGGAAGAATAGTGTGAAAACCACAAAGTAGTCCAGCTTACATGTCCAAGTTAAGCATCAGAACCCCTTTTGGCACTCAGGTTCCTTAGTTTTTATAACTTCTTGTGAATATTTTTGTTTTATTATTGTTGTTATGCATACTCTTGGTAGAGTAACACTAAAAAGAAAAAGGAGGGGAAAGCCAGTCTTCCTAGTATTGGAAATGCAAGTGCAAAATACACTGGTGTTTTTATGTTACTGATAGTTCATCTGACTGCCAGGAGCATAAAGGATAGCTAACATGAAATTATCATATGTCACCACAGTGTGTACTTCATACACTGCTATGTCTTTCAGTTTGCAGAAATTACAACTGGTCTACTAACCAAATACAGTGGTTTAATCAAGTCAGGTGATGGTCTTCTACAGCAGCATTTTCAGACCCCTACAAAACTCTCCAGCCTAGGTGTGAGTGCTGTACTTCTGGACATAGTTCTTACAAAAGGCTAGCTTTTCTATTTATGCAGCTTTTTTGTCAGTGAGGTTATGTGCCTCCATGCATGAAAACTGCTACAACTTGTGTACTGTCATGGGCATGCTAACCTGTGCTTTCTCATTCACTGGGATTAGTGCAGTGTTCTGTTCTTATATTTGTGCCAAATGCTGTGTGTCATGTCTAACACATGATGCTTCTCTCTCCCTTCTGGGATGCTGCGTGTCTCAGTACTGCCTTTTTTGTTTGTTTGTTTGTTTTTGTGGTGGGGCTCCTCCCCTTAAGCCTAGAAAAGATTTAAAAGCAAGTGTCTGTGCAGCTTCTTGATGTGCAGCACTGAGAAGTGGATCCACCTGGAAAGTGGCACTAGTGGTCTTTCTGACTGTTCAGGTATTTGTAACTAAAGTAAGCCGAATGGTGATGGAATAAACCTGTATGAGTTTAAAGTGGGAAAATTTCAGTAACTGTTAATGTAGCTTTAAATAATTTAAGGACTTTGATTAAATGTACTTTATTATGTGTGAAATTTTTGGGTCACCTTTGGAATAGTTTGAGAAGAGATTTTTCTTTTGCTATTTGACTGCCAAGTTAAAATATTGGCTTCAGAAATGTTTAAGCTTTTTGTGTATTTTTGTGGAAGAAATGACTGTGTATATGGAACTAATTATACTGAAGCTAAAAATCCACCAGAGGAGTTACATCTTCTGCAGCACTGGTTCCACTATCCTTCAGCTACTTTAGGCTCACATATCCAGTGATTTTTGAGACTTTTGTTTTGTTTTGGTTTGGTTTTTTGTGTCTTGCTCTTCTTACTGTGTATTTGAAGTGATTCTTAACAAATATTCACAAACTGCAGTTAAGACATACATGAAAATCAAGCACCCATCACAGGAACATTTGGGTTGGTCTTGTTTGTGTAGTTTTGAATTAGGTCTGAATTGCTGCCTATCCTGATCAGGTTGCATTTCTCAAACTTTTTGTGCAGGTAAAAAAGCCTGCATGTGGGCATATAGGTGTATTTTATGGTGAATCAGGCCTTGCATATACTGAGCTATATTCAAGGCAAGAAATAATACCCTTATTGATTTCCAGCATTTTGAAAATGGAATTTTGCTGCTTGCTATCCCCTAACCAGTATTTTTAAAAATCTTTTTAACAAGAACATGAGAGTTTATTCTAATGGTTGCAGAAAACATTTTATAAACATTCTGCATCACTATATATCTGATTAATTTATCTTCACCAAGCACATGGTGTTCCTGGGTTCTTTTGACAGAACATAGCCTGATACCAGACTATCCGTGCTACTTTGTCACTTCAGTACTTACATCCACAAGTCTAATCAGCAAGAATAAAGGACAAGAAAATTGGGAAAGAAGAAAAAAAATGATTGAGAATTGCTTTTTTCTTCAGATAGTAAAAGCAGTGGTCTGATGCTAGAGACAATGCACTTAGCATCTTCAGTCTCAGCAAGAAGGAAGAATCTTGCTTCAGCTGTTACTTCTATCAGTCACTAAGCAAAACAACTAAAGCTGCTGTGATAAAGTTGAATTTGGCTCTAGTTATTCCACCATCTCAACAGAATATAATAAAATTAGGCGTCCAGAGATAGGCAGTGATGATAGATATGAAGGATGCCTAATACAGCCAGGCCTCTTCATTCAGGAAAAAGATATGTTTGAGGGCTGAGACAATATGACAGAGGAGCTCAGAAATGCTCGGTGGCAAACACTGAGAGGTGCACTATTCACTCTCTTTACTGTACTACCCTGTGTCCATCAAATTAACTTGTATGATTCAGATTAAAAACAAGAAAGGGCATCATTCTTCATGCATCAGGTAGTGGAGCTGTGCAACTCATTGCAAGAGGATGTTCTGGATGCCAACTGTTCAAGGGAAGACTGGAAAAATACATGAAAGAGCAATTCATAGAAATTTTATATATATAAAAAAACTACATCCTGCTGTTCCCTAGACATCTATTTTACCACTGTAGTAGAGAGAGCTAGGTGGTCCTTATGTTTTCTAGATCTTCAGATGGACATTGTATTTTTGTGTATATTCTAAAAACCTATATTTTTAAATGGTCTTCCTGAAATCCCTTATCAATTTATTTTGAGGCTTGTAATGTTTGTTGTGGTCAGTGACTGAGCAAATATTAAGCAAGGGTATTGCCCAATACTAGTTCTACCATCATTTATAAAAGCAGAACTGGTTTACAGTGTTGCAGGAAGATTATCTTGTGTCTAACAGATAGCTGTTGCAGCAGAAGCGGTTCTGATGACAGAAGATATTGCACCCTGTTGTTTCAATTTAGACTTAATTCATGCTAATTTTCCTATATCTGAAGAGTCTTGTCCTAGAATGATGTGTTGTTTTCTTGATTTTTGTTGTTGGTTTGTTTTTTTTGTTTTTTTTGTTTTTTTTTTTTTTTTAAGAAATGGAAAAGATACTTACTTGTATACACAAAAGGCCAGATGCTCTCTGCAGACTGATCTGCTTTCCATGGGCTGGAGGTGGATCTTATCCGCTTGCTTACTGGGGCAAACTCCTCGGCGACTCAATTGAAGGTTAGTAATTTTTTTAGTCAGAGTAGAAGTTAAGCAATTCTGAAATACATGATAGCCAGGTTTTTTTTAATGGAATGTAATAGTCTTGAGAACACCACAGTCTTTAGCCAATGGGTCTTCTCCAGAAAGGAAGGAACTAGCATTCATTAGGAACTAGCATTTCCATTAGGGTACATTCTCTGTACCACCTTGAATCAAATTATATTGATTGGGTGAAAAAAGTATATCCTCAGAGTTACATTTCACAAGAGTATAGTATGCTTGACTGCTTAAGAAACTATTGGTATGATTCAGAAACAGCAGTACCCTCCATATTGTTGATAAGCCAGTCTTCAGCAAGGTTAACGGTGAAGATATGAGAACTATTTTTAATGTTGAGAGGCTGCACAGAGTATCTGTTATCCAGTGTTTGCACTTATTGTATCAAAACTGAAATTTAATCTAGGAATTTTCTAACTGTGAAATTAATGTTGAGTTACACTATGAAGTAATTCTTACTGTTCACAAAATATATCAGCACTAAAAAGATCCATTGCTTGACCTATGTGAAGAGGAACCAAGGCATTTTCTGGACCTTCCACAAAGTAAAAAATAATTTCATATTTATGAGCACTGCCATTGCAGTTTTACCAGTCCTTTAATTGCATGTATACTTTCCAGTAAGCATTTGCACTTTGAATTTTCCTTGAAATTAGAGGAAAAACAAAAAATAAGAAAGAAAAAAGTTTTTGTCCACTGGAACTACTTCCAAGAAAGTTACTGAGGAAATGGCCTACGACCAACTGCAGACACAGATTAATAAAATCAGAGCACAGCATGCTCTTTCAGAAATGGTTTCTGCAGAAAGTATAGAAGATGCAAACTTTTCTATACTGCTGTCTATGCTACTAGGTTGTGGATATTCTATCTCTTCTAAAATACTTTGTGTCTCACCTACTACTGCTCCATAACTGGCAGTATGCATGGTGCCAAGGAGATTTGAGAAAATCACCATTTTTTTCTGATCTATTCCTTACTTTCACAAAATAGAGGAAAATTCTCAATTTTGAAAGAAAAATAGTGAAAGCATGTAAAATTTCCTTCTATATAAATATAAATAACTATAACTATCCACCAATTTGCACTATGATTCCACATTTTCCAATGTGCAGTACTGAAGAGCTGACAAAGAAAAAAACAGGGATTGTACAATTCTAATATTGTTTCACTCACTAATGCTGCCCTTGAAAGGATGTATTTTACACAACCCTCAAACTTACTATTATTGAAATTAATGAATTTGTGGTTATTATTAAAACTTAAAACAATAAAGTTGCTTTCAAACCTCAGCTGAAATCAGGATCTTGTGGATTCTGACCCAAGGCATTTATCAATCAGCTGGAGGGGCAACATTTGTCACTAAAGGAAGGGACGGAAACCTAATCTGTTGTCGGATTAAATCACAGTAGTAGCAATAGCAAGCAAATGGAAGGTATCAACTGTAAGAAGGATTAATTCAAATAGTATATACATTCTGCAGAATAATTTAAAAACTTAAATTATTTTACTGTATCTATTTGAAATAACTATAATTCTTTTCCCTCCCTTCCTCCACATCTTCTGCAGTGTTCTGTGTAAGGTTTCCTGGAAGAGAAACTCGTTTAAACGACGCTTTTGCAAAAGACATGACAAGCATGGTTAATGAAATTACAACTGTTTTGTTCAAAGAATTGAAAGATATACCATTTGCATTTTTTGGTCACAGGTAAAAATATATACATTTTTAGATACCCTGGTGAAGGAGCTTCTATTTCTGAGCTCTAGGAGTAGAAAGTTACTTGTTTTTATTTGCAAAAACTGTAGGAAAATATGCTTCTGCAAGGATCTTCTGTCAAGTCATCCTAAAACATGCAGTTGCTCTCAAGGACTCTGGTTATTTACTTATTTATACCTTTAGGCACAACATCTGAACATGTGTTTCTAATCAATTATAATTGCATTTAGGGTTAATATTTGTGTCAGTGCTTGATCTATATGAATGCAAGGGGTGAACCATTCATGAAACACAGATTTTGAAGATTTCTTAGTCTCAAGTATTCAAAATAACTGTTCTTATTGCAAATTAAGGAGACTATTAAAAGAAAGAGAGACTAAGAAAAGGTCTTATTTGCAAAATTAGACTGTGTAGGAATGTACTTCATGTCAATTATCTAATTTCATTGTAATCTGCATGTCATATACGGTTTCAGCAACTGTTCAAGATAGCCAGTTAGCACTGAAATTAAAATTATGTTTATATTTTTCAGTTTTTATGTATGTTTTTGCTTACTTTGCTTTTTCTCTTTTCGCTGCAGTTTTGGATCTTATGTGAGTTTTGCAGTTGCACTTCATTTGAAAGAAAAGCACGGACTGGAGCCAGTCCATCTTTTCCTATCAGGGGCACATAGCCTAACTGTAAGTTCCAGAATCATTAACATTATAAAACAGAATTGTAAATTAGCTACCAAGAGTAAAAGTAATGTTTTACAGCATGGTATGCAGAGTAGTTTTAATAAAAAATAAACATTTCTTCAGAATCTATGGAGAGAAAAGTGTTCTGAAGTAGATGCAGAATACATAATATTCACTGCTGCTAACCTTAGCCTTGGAAGAATAACCTCCTTAAAAAAATCCTTGAACTAATTAATGCTTAAACTAACTAATCCTTAAACTAAACTTATTTGAATATTGGGTTATTTACTATGGCCTTTGGCTTAAAACTCAAAAGTAATCAAACCAAAATACTAAGTGGTCCTCCTTACTCTGTAACGTGTGAAATAACTGTCTTGACCTAGTCTTTCATTAACCTGCTGCATCAGCCCTCTATACATTTGTCCAATTTTTTTTCTCTCTCCTCATTCTTTGCAGGATTTTTAATCAGTTTCTTCTGAGGTTCTGCTAGTTCTGCTACTCTTTCTCAGCAAAACAGCAGTGAAGTGGCATTTTCCCAGTCCTGTCTTCAGTATTTGCTATTTCTGTTCTTCAGTTTCTAAGGCTTCTTAGCAGTCCTGAGCATGAGCTAATGATTCATAGAAGCAATTGTTATTCCTGCAAATTTCCATAATTAGTTGGTCTCTTCAGTCCCACATTAGCCAGTTTTATGTCCAGTGCTAGGTTTTTCTTTCTCTTAGATTATTTTACTAGTTGCATTTCAGTAGTAAGAGTCAAGCTTGAACAAAATAATATTAACAGTTATTTGTCTGTGGAAGTTTCAAAAGTAGAGAGTACTTGGCTCATTCATAATTTGTAATTTCAGTAAACACAGTCTACTAACTCTTTCCATGAAGTGTTGTCTGTGAATGTTAAACTAATCAGCCATCATATTCTGGAGATGGAAAATTATTGTACTTTTTACTAAAATAATTTTGGTGAAAAGGTTGTTTAAAGTATATTATATATAACACCTGATCTGTTTTGTTTGGTTTTGACAGTCTCAAGCATTTCTTGACTTCAAAAACATATCCCTATCTAATGTAAAAGATGAAGAAATTCTTACGCATATACAGATTCTAGGAGGAACTCCTTCTGAGTTTCTGCTTAATGAAGACCTTAAGAAACGGTTGATGCTTACTTTAAAAGAAGACTTGAGAGTTCTTCAGACATTTTCGTAAGTTTTACAACTTTGTATTACTTTTGTATTTGTATTTTACATTTTTACTTCTGTCTGATCATGTTACCTTTTTCTTTCTTAGTAATTTGTTCTCATTTCTAGTATAAAAAGAATAAGAAACAGTAAATATATTTTTTTTCTTTGTATGCTTTACTATTTGTTTTCTAGTATTTAAGCCCTAGATGAAACACTGTGTACTGCAGCAACCACAACTGTTACTGTAGTAGTGAACCTGTCATGGTAGAATTACAGTTCTATGTAGGGTCCAAAGTTAGCAGCTACTGAAAGTGAATATTCTCGCGTCTTTTATTGTTTTCTGAGGTTAATAATCTCAGCTGATCATGCTTCAGGAACACTGCATTCAGCCTCCTGATCCCAGGTCCTCTAGCCTAATCAGAAGAAAAGAATCCCTGCATTCTGGGCACCCAGACAGCAACCAGCTTCCTGTGTCCTAACTGCTGTACCCACTGGATGTTACACGACAGCTCATGTAGCTGAGTGGTTAAAGGCTTCTTACCTTGGCAAAATCGAGGACACTTTTGGATGTGGGACCCATTTTGGTCTTAGGAACCTGACACTGAAAGATGCTGAAACATTAGAACTTGTGTATAAGTAGGTAACATCATTATTTATTGTAGGTGAGAATTTTTATTGCAGGTTGAAGCTCTTTTTGTTTCCTAACTATTGGGTCATTCTTTCTTTCCTATTTTAGATCTAATTGCAGTAAGGTAAGGAGCTAAGAAACTTCAAGATGCAGAATTTTCTTCTCCTGATGTCCTGCATAATCTAACTCCTGAAATTTGTTACGTTTTGGAGAAGAACAAAAAACCTATTTTGTATGTGGAAGCAAATTCGAAATATAGATTTCTTATGGAATGTTTTATGACAACTTTTTATGTCCACAGATTTGAGAAGGCAGAAACGGATATCCCCTTCTCTTGTGATATTACCTGCTTTAATGGGTCTGAAGATAAAATATGTGATGTACAAGGTACTTTGCTTAAATGGTTTTCCTCTTATATTTGCACATTTTCTTGTTGTATTGCACCTGTTAATTAGAGTTTTCTAGAGTCCATCTCTTTCTTTTAGGAAACAAATCAACAGAGCAGTTTCAATATATGAATCAAAAAGTTGATATGGGATTTAAAATAATGATTAAATAGTAACTTTGAAATAGTTATGCAAAATGATCACAATAGCTGACATTTCTCTGACACTTTAAATATCTTTTTTAGAATGGCAAAAACTGACGAGTGGAGATACTTCATCTTATGAGCTTCCTGGAGGTCACTTTTATCTGCTGGAACCATCTAATGAAAGTTTCTTGACAAAACACATAACAAGATGCATAGAAAATGCTGGTCTATGAGTATTTCCCATAATTTTAATAGCAGAATGTGTAAGGTTAGTCCACAGCAATTTGTAATAAGTCATTCTTTCTGTACGTTGCATGCACTTATGCCTAAAAGTTGTTCTGTTCCTCCTTTGTAATGCTTTAAAAGGGGGAGTTTTCCTGATTTTTTTGAAAACAAACACTGGCTTTGGGTCTTAAAAAAGGTCTCATCTTTTCCTTCTTCTCTTGCACGTGTGCAAACTCTTCACTGTATTCCATAACTTTGTTTGGAAAAAAAATATGTTATTTTACTGTTAGAACTTCTCTGTTTGTCTGCTCCTGTCAAAATGCTAAACATAATTTAATACTCACAAAAATCCACAATTCTTACAAAAAGCTTAATTTATGAGGTTCAAATTTATTTAGATTAGGATACAAGCTAAAAATAGATTATACATGTAAATACCCTTTACAGTCAAACAGCTTATGCTTAAAAGATATTAGACTACATGAAAAGGAGTTAGTATTGCATTTTTCTCAACAGAGTTAGTTCATTACTACTGAAGAGTTAATTATTCGTGGGAATTATTTTGAATATTCTAGATCCCATACTTTTCTACCATTGCTCTTGCTTTTGAGATATAGGCATTCATGGCATCCTCCTTTGATAAACCTGCAAAGGAAAGTAGGAGTTGTTATCTTTCCTCATTTGTCATCCTATAAACTTGACTACAGGATGGAAATATAATTGGTGTAACACCTTTTTTCAGGTTCCATGCCTCCCATTTGGCTTTGCCTTTCAAATCTAGCATTCCTGGACATTCTGCCAAAATAAATGCATAGCTTTGGTTATCATGCAGATTTACGTAACATTAGCTTGATTTTACCAAGATATGTAAATGTGAAGTATATCTATTAATACCAATATTAATATCTCCAACAGTAGCCTGTTTGTAGAATCCATATAGTTCCTTCAGTTCTTCATCAGTTGGTCTTGTTTTTAATTTTTTTACATCTTCTGCAGCACCATCAAAGTCAGCCTGATGAAAGAACAGAAAGTGTTAGTTCTCCTCTCAAGGGGTGTATTTAAAACATAAGGTATTAGACACACACTAGTATCATTGGATATTCTCAATGACTCACTTGGGTTTAGCAGTCAGACAAGGAAATTTCCTATGAAAGAAGCTTCATAAATGTGTACATTGTTAGAAAGGAATATAGACCTGCATGGCTGATAGGGGCAAGCAGCCTCCACAGTTCCTGTGGTGTATGTCTTTTACAGTCACACTGCAGGTATGAAGGCATTCACTGAACTTTACACCCCACAGTAATCTCTGAATCCTTTTGGCCCTGCCTGCATTGTGTTGGCTCAAGTAGTGGAGCTCAAATCCCCTTGAGGGGTACTGCTCAGCTCACCCTCCATTTCCACTCCTCTGCTGACAGGGAAGTAGGGGACCAACAGCTGGCACAGAGGTACCTCATGGAGGCCAGCTACTGCCAGGACAACCTTCCACACCCAACTCTGAAACCCAGGGGAGCACCAGAGTGAAGTGTAAATTTACTCCTTTCATCATTGTGCATCACATTCACATCAACCCGAGGCTGTAGCCATTCCCTCTATAAAGCAGGTTTCAGGCTAAGGTTTGGAGTTCTGTTTCATGCCCAGGACATTTCAGAGAGAGACAGATTTTGTACAGTGACCACAGACCCATCAGGTCACTGCACTACTCTAAGAGTGCCTGTATCTCTTTGCATTAACATGCTATATGCTGGTTTCAACAATTATTTTAGCTTTAAGTTGGATCTGCATATGCAGAAGCACACATATCCTGCACACGTATTTAATATGTACAAAACCAGGTGTATTGGTTTTGCATGCCTGGTTTTTGGTAGTGGAGGGGACTAGAGGGGTGGCTTCTGTGAGAAGCTGCCAGAGGCTTCCACCATGTCTAGCAGAACCAATCCCTGGAGTCTCCAAGGATGGACATGACACTGGTCAAGGCTGGACCAATGAGAAATGGTGGTAATGCCTCTGTGGTAACAGATTTAAGAAGAAAGATAAACAAAAGTTGTGCTGCTGTTTTAATGGTACCGAGAGAAGAACAGAGTGAGAACATGTGAGAAGAACAACTCTGCAGACACCAAGGTCAGTGGAGAAGGAGGGCCAGGAGGTGCTCCAGGCACCGGAGCCGAGATCCACCTGCAGCCCGTGGTGAGGACCATGGTGAAGCAGCTGTGCCCCTGCAGCCCATGGAGGCCATGGGGATGCAGGGAACCACCAGCAGCCCATGGAGGAGCCACACACCAGAGCACGTGGGTGCCTGGAGGAGGCTGTGACCCCGTGGGAGATCCATGGAGAGAAGGGCCCAGCTCCCAGGCTGGAGCAGCCTGTCCTTGGAGGACTGCACCCCGTGGAAGAATGACTCCCACTGCAGCAGTCTGGGGGAGCCTGCTGCCCATGGGATGGACTCACGTTGCAGCTGGGGTCACAGGGAGCTGTTGCTCCTGAGATGAACTCAGGTCAGAGAGGTTCACAGAGAACTCTCCCGTGGGAGGGACCCCACGGTGCAGCAGGGGAACGACTTCTCTCCCTGAGCAGTGGGAGAAGCCACGGCTGATGAACTGACCATAACCCCCTTTCCCTGTCTCCTTGTGCTGCTGGGGTAGGAGGCAGAACTGGGGAGGTGGGAAGGGTGGGGGGAAGGTGTTTATAAGGGCTTATTTTACTTCTCATTATCCTGCTCTGATTTTGTTAGTAATAAATTCACTTTATGTCTCTAAGTTGAGTCTGTTTTGCCCTCGATGGTATTTGATGAGCGACCTCTCCCCATCCTTATCTCAACTCATGAACCCTTTGTTAAATTTTCTCTCCTCTGTCCAGCTGCAGAGGAGAGCGAGTCAGTGAGGAGGCTTTTGTGGGTGTCTGGCATCTGGCCAGCATCAATCCACTGTACCAGCTTAAAAGTTTATGTAAAAATCAGCAATGATTTCAGCATGAGTACTGCAGCTCTGTTTAAATCACTGAGAACCTGGCATTACCTCAGAAGTCTGTACTGTGCTTCTTTATAGCACCTTTCCCTTTAGTTACAGGAAAGATTTGATTTTCTTTTTTTTAAAAAGAAAACCTAATGCTTGTTTGTCTCCTTGGCAAATGACTGTGCTGGGTGGACCAGGTGATGGAAATAAGCAAACATGAATGAGAGTTAGGTTCACTACAGCATTCTGTATTTAAACAGAGAGAAAGTACAAGAGAAAGGCTTTTTCTGTTTTTAAATTTAAGAAGGAAAAATGAGTAGTAATTTAATTAGAGACTGATGTTCAAGCATCTTTCTTCACAGAAAGGCCCCTTCCTGGAATCATGAAACTACATATTCATTGAGGTAAGGACACATCAGCTGGTGGCTGCATTAAGGCAGGAGCAGCAGGCAAAATAAGATAAGGACAGCTGAGTGCACTGCAGCTTCCTACATAGAAACTTGACCACTCTACCACCAAATGAGTCACCTCTGCCTCCTGAGATGGAATTCACTTTTTATTTTGGTCTGGAAATTTAGTTCAACTAATGAGATTCTCCAGATACAAACTTCTGAGGAATTTCTAAATTTTTGCAAATTTCGAATTGCTATATGAAACCCACAAAGGGAAAACAGAAGTCTTCCAAGAACAAAAGTCCTCACCACAGGAGATGTACATCTGTAACACCAGAGTTGCAACACAGAGCAGCAGGCAGAGAGGTACATTTAAAAGGAATGTTTTTAAAAAATCATGATGTGTGATTAAAAGGGTGTTCTAGCTTCTGCAAAACAGGAATTAAATCTTGACTATTCTTTAAACTGCAGCTGTAAAGTCACAGAACATTAGATGGGAAGGATTCATGATGACAGTACACAACTCTAGGTCTGTCAGTTCATAGCACCCTTAAAACGCAATGAAACAAAAGGACAAAAATCCTGCAGCAATGCAGCTGCTTTTTAAGAAATAATCTTTCAACACAGTAAGAACTTCAGCGTTTGCATAACTGACAAGCAGAAGTTTCTGGGAGATCCCCACCAAGGCCTCCCTGAACCAAATGCCCAGTAGTGGATGCAGGAGTACAGAGAAGAATTGGTGTGCTAAAATTGATAAAGACTGTTTTAAATTTGGGAAATGCTGCTGTTCTATATTGAATATAACAGTCCTTCTGAGAATTAGCCAGATTCCAAGTGTCATTTTTCTTCTTAAAGATCTGACACTTGGTCATTTGATAAAGTATATGATTTGGCAGAGTTTCTGCACTAAATTCTAGATTAAATTACTTCCAAATTCTTAAATCTAAAACTTTATATATTGAAACATGTAACTACTTATGTAGTTTGTTCCTCTTTTAATAAAAATAATTCTATATTTACAACTAAAATGCAACTATACCATAGAACCATAGAAAAACGTGATGCTTTAAGTCCAACTTTTTGTGTCTGATTTCTTTATAAGAACACTGTAGATTTTTTTTAACCACCCAAGTATTTGAGCATGCTGCAAAACAAATACAGGATTTTTCTAGACTAAAAACCCTAAAGATTCAGAATATATTCATATGCTATGTATATATGTTATATGCAATTTAGATAAACCAAAATTGTGTGCTCTAGACTACATATAAAAGCTGAATCAATAATGTTGAAATGGCCTTACAGCATCCCTTTTCAGCTTTTTTCCCCCTAGTTTTAATATTTGCTTTCATGAAAGTCTTGAAATCTTTATTTTTCTTTTTATGCTGTATTGTTTCTTGGTCTCCTTTTTCACAGGGACTCTACCTGGATTTGCTACAACCACCTGAAATGCTTCAACAAGTTCAGATGTTAAGCTCATTTTTAATTTTTCATCAAAAATTGCTGAGGGCCACAGTAAGTAAGTAAATAACATTATTCTTCCTTTCAGCAGCAAACCCAGAATGGCGAACCCATGTGTTTGAGGCCAGCAAGTCACACCCGCACAGGGAGAGAATGTGGGGTTTGGGGCAGACACACCTTGCCCTGTGTCTTAGGCAGGGATCAGGGAGGGGACAGAGAGAGCAGAAGAGGGGTCTGAACTCACAGTCCCTGTCAGACTGCTCGTAGGACTTTTTACCTCACTATGTGCCTTGACAGTCAGGTGGCTTATCCTTCCATGAAAACAGGCCTGTTCCACTTTGTGCTCACCTCGGGGAAGAGGCAAGGACGTGGGGATTGCAGAGGAACTCACATGCTCTGAATTCACATCCCAGCCCACCCCTGAGTGACTCCAGCCGTGCCACGCTGCTGCGCAGGATTCAGGCACTGCAGCATCAGGATAGGAGGGAGTTTTGTACGAAGGTAGCAAGACAAGTCTAATTACACAAAAACTCCTGTGCACTAACACCTGTATTTTTATAATGGAGAAGCATTTAACGTGGGGAAACAAAATCAGCAGAGGAAACTACCCTACCAATGACTTAAAAATAGTGGTCAAAAGAAACTGGAACTGTACATATTTGACACTCCTTAAAGAAAAGCATTAAAAGTCACACTATTGGTACAGCTATATAAAAGGGATGTACATTTGCTTACGAAAATAAGTGTGATGACCTACCACTCAAGGTTTTTTATAGGTGCAATTTCATTAAAATAAATATTTCATTATTAATCCAAATATCAGAAACGTGACATTCTTGACTACACCTATCACTGACTCCTCTATCACAGACATCTCTTAATACTATCCACACATGTGCAAACAAAAGCAGGATTCCTGCTCTGGTAACTGTAAGATTTAAAATTGGTATCAATAATAAACTATAACTAGGCTCCCATGTTGTTTAAATAAGTTGTTACTGCATGTGAGCCTCTGCCAGTGCTGATGTACAAGGACCATTCAAATCTGTGGAAATCTTTCACATCTCTGGAACTGTTTTCTGATCTAAAATTCTGCCCTGGTTTTATCTGGGGCAGAGTTCATTTCCTCCCTAGTATCTGGTATAGTTCTGTGTTTTGGATTCAGTATGAGAATAATGTTGATAACACACTGATGTTTTGGTTGTTGCTAAGCTGTGCTTGCACTGAGCCAAGGACTTTTCAGTGTCTCATGCTCTGAACGTGAGGAGCTGCACAAGAAGCTGGGGAAGGGTGGGAACACAGCTGGGACAGGGATATTCCACACCACAGAACATCATGCCCAGTGTATAAACTGGGAGGAGTTGGCCAGGAGGGGCTGTGTGCTGCTCAGGGATGGGCTCGGCCTTGGTCAGTGGGTAGTGAGCAACTGTATTGTACATTACTTGTTTCTCCTGGGTTTAATTACATATGCTGTCTCTCTTTCATTACTACTATCACACCATTGTATTTTACTTTTTAAAAATTATTAAACTATTTTTATCTCAGCTCATAAGTTGTTGTTTCCTTCCCCTTCTCTCCCCTTCAATTCTCCTCCCTATCCCACTGGAGGGGAAGGGAGTGTAAGCAAGTGGATGCATGGTACTTATTTGCTGGGTTATGTTAAACCATGACAACTTCACAGTAAGAATGAACCAGAAGCTCTGTTAGATTGTACAAGACAAAAGATAAAAAAATAAATTAAGGAAACCTTTAAGTTAATAACCTTATCTTCCTATAATTTTATTCTATTTTCATCTATAGGTAAATATCACAAGAGAGCTTAAAAATTTGCAAATGTGTATCTTACAGAGCAAGAAACGTGCAGAAATGAAATCTAAATACTAAACATTTCTTTCTTCATCCTCCTCCAGCCAATGATTGTGCACAGAGTGTTGCTTAGGATTTGCCTGCTTACACAATGTGCTTATGAGCAGCCTGTAAAAGTGTAATTTCCTTTTAATCATGTGCCGATGAAATTTCCTTTAACTCCTCAAATAAAAAGCATAAAAATATATACAAACATAAACATACACACATGCATTAAAGATAAAACCACAAATTAACAGACCACTATCAGATACTGCCTTTTTGAAAAAAAAAAGCTTGAATGAATCCTTCAGTTACAGCAGAATATTTTACCAGTTTGCAAAACTTATAAATATTTTACAGACTCACTAAGGAGAACATTATTTTATTCATTTGTCCTCATTCCCATACAGCTAGATTCAATAAATTTATGGATATGGTTGGTAGCTGTCAACCAAACCAAGGGGGACAGAAAAGCTGTATGACGTCTGACACAGAATGTGTACAGGATCTTCAAATTTCAACCACTGATTTCTATGTGGAAGTGTAACTGTATACAGCTATGGAACAGCAGATCATACTGCATTCATAGTTTGCTCTTATCATGATTTATTGCTCATTGCTTAATCATCAGGCTGATAAATTCACCTTCTAGAGTGAATTCAAGGCAGAATAAAACAGACTATCATTTCAGTGATCATTAATTAAGCAAAGGTGGCATTATGTTTGGGATTTGGCAATTTGACCCACTGAAGAAATAGATTTCTTCTTAGCTGTAACACAGCACAATGAAGCCTCTGTGCTACTCAACATAATTGCAGCTCAGGAGAAAATTGCTAAGCTGCTGGCAGTGCACTCCCTGCATCTAGGTCAGAGCATTGTGTTGCTCACTCTTTGCAAAATGCAGACTAACTAAGCTGAGACAGACATAATGAGGCAGGGATAAAAGAGCTTGCAAATCTTGAAGTGAAAGGGATAACACGAAAGCCTAAAGAAGAAAAACAGCTTACTCCATCAGGGCATGGCCAAAACAAGGGAAGTATTCATAGTGTCCCACACAGGTAGGAGGCTAACAGCCAGCAATAAAGATAATTTCCTCAACAGCTATTTAAAGCTACAGTCAGAGAGAAGGTAAAAGGAAGCTCTCTCTCTAGCCAAAGGTAGGAAAGTACAAGTTCTCCTACCAAAACAAGCCCATGAAAATGTACCAAAGATTCATACACCCTAAAAAAATACACACGATTTCCTTAAAAAGTATCTATGCATCCCAAATGCACATATAACATTGTCTCAGTGTTAGAAGTTTCCCTCCTCCTTCAACAGCTCCAAGAAACCAGACAGATCCTGAAAACCTAAGTAGGTACCTGCCTTTCTATGCCCAACTCAGTCCTAGCAAACTCAGATGTACACCTAAAGAAAAACAATTAATGCATGCTCTGAACAAGTAAGGCTCCAAAATATTACATGACCTATGAAACAGTTCAAATTAACCAGCATGCTTCTCACCCTCCACTTGTGAAAAGTAACGCACTATTTAACCTCCAAGGGTTTAGGCAAATTTCTCTTGCCGCAAGGTAACCTTGATTTTGCAGTAAAAATCCTTACGCTGAAGAAATACCGCAGTCTCCAGCACGGCATTACACAGACGGACAGCGCATCCCTCTCCTCTCGCCTCTGCCTCACCAGATGCAGAAGTGCGTACCTGCAGAGTCATGATGCTGCGAGGATGCCCCGGGAGCGGCCCCGTTCCTTCTCCGGCGGGGACGCGGCGCTTCTGCCACTCGGCTGCGGCGGGGCTGGCTCGGTCCCGGTGACCTCAGCTCGGGCAGCACACAGGGACTCGCTCCCGCCGCACCCCTCGGAGCCGCCGGTACAGACGAGCAGCGACAAACGCCGAGCAAGGGGCGGCGGGGAGCACTAAGCCCCCAGTCGTTTCCGCAGAAAGCCCGAGCTCGTTTCCATACCGCTGAGGATTAGGCCGCCAGGCTGAGAGCAGTGATACAGAAAGATTCCCAAGCCGTTTGTTTGAAAAAGGAATTTCTTGAGTGATTAGAACTGCAGCCAGCCCAGTTATTGGTACTGCCGCAGCCCCTGCCCATGTCCATGCCCAGTCAAGCTGGGCCCTCGCATCCTGCAGCTCTGAAAAACACGTGGGTTATCCCAAGGATACCTCACACACAAAATACACTGTGAATGCTGGGTTTTAATTTGGTCTAACTACAGAATAAAAAGAATATTAAATGAATTGATAAACTACCCTACAAATGTAACCACTGAAGTAAAAAAAATTTGTTCATATTTCATCAATGAATTAATTCTTTATATTCCTTATATACATTTATGTTCGTCGTTCCCTGAGCATAGTTTGATCACAGTACTAGGTACTTCTGCATTTTTTAGCCCACTAACTTCTATAAAACCATGCAAAAAAAAAGAAAAAAAGTAATTTTAGGGGATTCAAGTCCAGGTTAAATTAAGTCAGGAAGTAACGAGAAAACAAACCAATTAAGTGTCAGTAAACAGAAGGAGATTTTTAAAAAAATTTGAAAACATCTCTGAAGCACCGGTGCTCTGGCGAAGCAGCTCTACTCTTTAAGGGCCAAGAGGCTGTGCTTAACCATGCTGTGCACTACAGTGAATGTGGAAACTAAACGTGCTCGTGAGGATTTGTTAAAGGCTCGGGGCAGATTGCGGGAAACACTGAACGGAACCAGTCCTCACCTTCACCTCAGTTACAGAACACAGTGTCCGTGCACAGCACGGCGCATACTGCAGCGCAGCCAGGGACGCCCCTGCGGCTGGGAAGTCCCTGGGAAGCACCCGGTGAGCTGGCCCTGACTGCGGTAGCTGACACACCACAAAGCAGCTCTGCCATCGCCTACGCGCCAATTTACGGGAGCGCTCGAGCCCCGGGAACGCCTGCTGTGAGCCTACGGTGAGAGCCGCCAGGGGCAGCTTTAACGCCGCTTTGCACCAACGCTGCGGCCGCTTCCCGCTGCGGCCCTGAGCGCGGCCCGGGCACCGCC
>VZTJ01005842.1:2078748-2116895 GCA_013397795.1 Orthonyx spaldingii
CAGCTGCCGGCGGGCGGGGGGCAGCCCAGCGCGGGGAGGGGGAGCTGCGGTCCCGCGGAGGCCCCGGCACAGGGACCCGGTTGGGGCCGTGCTTAACCCGCGTTCCCGTTGCCAGGAGCCGGAGGAGCCGGCGGAGCGCTGCGCAGCGGAAGCGGCCGGAGAGCGTTCCTGGCGGAGCTGGGCGTGGGCGGCGTTCCCCGATCTCCCTTCCGCAGGAAGCGAGGGCCGCGTGACGGCTGTGCGAGGTGGGGGAGCTCAGCGTTTGCTTTTTCACTCGTTGCTGTTTCCTTATTCCTGCACGCTTGTTTTCTTCAGGAGTGCCCATTTGGAAAAGAAAAAATGTAATCTTTGAGCTGTGAACATGTTTCATGTTTGTTTTTCTCGTACACAAGTCTGTTGCTGATTTTGCTTGTCAAAGGCCATCAGAGCATCCCTAATTGAAAACTTTTAAAAGCGATAACCCAGAGCTCATTTTTTTTAAGCAATCATAAGCTTCCATTCTAACTCGATCACATGTAAGAATTCTTGTGGTCTTTTCCGTTCTTGAGTTGTGTTCACTTTTTGTTTGCTGCCACTGTGATGGTAAGCAAAAGGCATTAGCTAACTGCATGAATGATAGCTCCATAAAGGACTAATAGCTTAAGTCGGCACATTTTTATTCTTATAGCCTAGATACAACCATTCTGGGTGTGTCAGAGCTGAGGGGAATGCCAGCCCTGTCCTCCCCAGATGGTTTCTCCAGTTTCCACTAATGAACGCAGATAATTGAGTTGGATGGACCAACGCTGAGGTGGCCCAGGCATTTCACAGATTATTCTGAGAGTACTCAAGAGTGCCATGGTGTTTTTTTTATATTTTGGGATCCTTAGTTTTACTGTTCTCGGAAAACACCTTCGCTGGTTTTGATTCTCATTTTGAGTAACAGTTCACATTGCAGTGATACAACTCTGTTTAATATAGAATCATATAATATAGACTATCCTGAGTTGGGCAGAATTCACAAGGATCATCAAATCCAACTCCTGGTCCTTCTGGTCCAACTTGTGGACTGCCCCCAGAATCACACCATGTGCATCTTTCTCCTGCTGACCTCCAGACAAGAGTTTTAACTGAATGCTGAGTGAAAATCTGTCCAGATAGATGTTGCTTGATGGCAGCACACTTGGGTGAAGATGATATTTATCTTCTTTTTATAGCAAGGTAGTTCATTACCAGTATAAAGAGAACCGATATGAATAGCAAAATGGTATCTTTTGGGTGGGCAGCCTTTAGATTTAGAGCTGTACATAAATGCAATCTGTGTGCCTGCTTGGTTAACTAGGAAACCTAGGAAGAGTCATGTCATGTTTCCCCTGATTAGAAACCTGAACTGCTGTTATTCTGTAAGCTTGCCTGTGCAACAATGAAGATATTACCAGCTCCCAAGCAGGAGCATGGGGGCTTTGCAATTTACCAGGGACTGCCATCAGGCTTGACTTCATATCTTCACTGCTACTCTGGACTAGATCAATCAGAGCAAGAACAATTGCACTTTCTCTGCTCCCATTCAATTTTTCTCATCCCTAAAGGCATGGTCCAGGTGACATAAAAGACCCCTTTTGAACTTTTGGAGGCCTGTAGGTGACTGCCTTCCTTCCCTGAAAGCATAAATTATTAAGAGTCTGCAAGTTTCTGTCATACCTTCCAAATACAGAAAAACATGAACACATGGACTAAAGGCTGAAAAGACAAATTTCTAAAAATCCTAAATAAATTCAGGAACTAGATTCATGTTATGATTCAGAATTTTTTTTGCTTTTTTTTTCCGCCCATGTCATGGGGGATAATGCAGCTGTGCAACAGTGAAAATGGAGTGGTTCTTCAGCCTCTGGTTCTGGGGACGGGTTGTTGTTTGGTTGGGTTTGTGGTTTTTTTACATCTATAATAGCTCCAGCTGCTTTTGTTCAGCTTTAGAAGGGTCTGTTGTCACTGCTCTTTACTGTCCTGTCCAGCTTTTTTTAATTTATAAAAAATAAAGCAGCACTGTACTTGCCCTGTGGAAGATGTGTGAAGGATTGGTGCCAGTGTGAGGAGGTGACAGATGCTAGTATCACTGACATACAATTTTTCTCTTCTGCATTGCTAGAAGAAGCTTCTGATAACAATGTCCACAGTACAATATTTGAACTAATGCCTTGCTCTTTCTTCCTTAGGGTGACAAAACAGAGAACCACCTCAGGATGTCCGTAATTCAGCAAGGGACAGCAACGCTTCGGAAAGCAAAGAAAACCACTGTAAAAACGTGTCTAGATAACCCCTTTGTTTTCCAATGGAAAACCATAGATGGAGAAGATATGCATTTTATATTAGAGACCTTAGAAGAAAGGATTAAACATATTGGACTTAAAAAGATTGAGAGTCCAAGAAAGAAAAAACGTTCCCTTACAAAAAAACAAACAGGAAGAAAGTGTGACGCTGGCACCAACGAACTCCCTGAAGAGGAAGCAGAAAGCCACCAACAAAAACCAGGATGGACTGACATAAGTATCAGACGACAGCTTGCTATTGGAGTTAACGAAGTTACAAAAGCCTTGGAAAAAAATGAACTTCTTCTCTTGCTGGTGTGCAAGTCTGCCAGACCTGCCATGATCACGTCGCACCTGATCGAGCTGAGCGCGAGCCGCGCCACGCCGGCGGGGCAGGTGCCACGGCTCAGCGCGACCATCGCGCCCCTTCTGGGCTTAACGTCCATGTTGGCACTTGGCTTCAAAAAGCAGTCCGACAAATTCACTGAGGCAATAGCAGCCATCATTCCGAAGATACCAGCTTTGGAAGTGCCGTGGTTTCAGTACGGAACTGAAGAATCCATGGCTTATGCAGATACAGATTCTTCAGAAAATCTGGAACCCGAAGAGCTTGCAGAGGTGCTGGGGGATGAGCTCGCAAGTCAGAAGCGGAAGCATACAGAAAGCAATCGGCCTGATCTTTCAAAGGTAGTTTTGCAGCCTTTGAAAATCAAGAAACTTGTCCCAAATCCCAACAAGATAAAGAAACCGCCTCGCAAAAAGAAAAAGGCTTTTTCAGCATAACTGATTTTAGTTTGGTTTTTCTGTTAAACTGATTTTTTAAATGCAGAAGGGAGTACAGTCTAACTGAACAATTCTTTTAGGCTTTACAGTGTAAAGCTCTTGAATACAAGGTGAACTTTATGTTGCATTTGGCTGAGGTACTTCCTGCTTTAATAAAGGATATTGCTCAAACTTGTGTTAGTCTTTACCTGGGGATAAGCATTTCATTTGCAGCTGGAGCTCAGAGCTAAAGCTGGTAATGAACATGCCAAAGAAATTTTAAGACATAATTAATACTTCTTTTGAATTAATGCAAAGCATTAAATGAACTTTGTATTTTTACACAGATGAACATGCTTTAAGCAAAACAGATTTAAGTACAATTACTCAAACAAATAAATAGCAAAAGTGAAAGTTTATTTAAACAAAGGTCCATGCCAATATAAGTCTTTTAAAGCTGGGTTCAAGTAAACAGCTGTAATAGCACAGGCAGACTTCCCTTTTGAACTCTATTATAGTTTGTTCTGCTGAACAACAACTTGTTTTGGTCATGAATGTATTCAGACTTGGGTTCTGACTGATACCTGGTGTATGGTATGCTGGAGGAAAAGCTATTGTCAAATACAAACCACAACCAAATTACTACTGCTGCAGTATTAAAAAAAAAACTTCCATATGCAAACTAACACATATCCTGTGAGAAAATGTAAACCTAAACTCCATTAGATCTCTAAATGAAGTCTAAAATTATTTCCCAGGAAATTGACATAAGCCATATACTGGCTTTATATAAAGTAGATGAGAACTATAACTGCTACAAGACTGAAAACATACCACGTAACTTCTCAGTTTCCTTTAATTTTACTGGGGACTATGAACAATTTCCTAATGAGGAAGTTGGGTTGTAGGAAGCGAAACAGCACTGCAATTCAGGCAATCAACAGCCTAGGAATTTACTTGTAGAAGAAAGCATAAAGTACCTTACCTGAGTTACTTTGTTGGTCCTTAAAAGGTAAAATTTACATGTATTTTTCAGAAATTTGTTAATCCAGACTTCCACTGCCATTCAAGAGCTCATCTGTATTTTGAATTTATTTAGAAATTATTTTAGTTCATGATACCAACTACAAAGGCAGGCAATAGCAATGAGCAGTGATTGTGTAGTCATGATGCCCCTTGAAGTTTAAACAAATCATTTAATGCTAAAATTTTTGTCCTTTCGTCAGGGTCCAAGAAGAGGTGAGATTTCTTTGCCTTGCTTCATAGTCCTTCATACATGTCATTTGTTCTGGCTTTCTGGATGCATAAAACTTTGAAGGCATGCTAGCACTAAAGTGTTTCATTCCCAGGCTGGCTAACCATAGCATTAAGAGTCTTAGCATTTACACAGAGCAGAAGGATTAGCTTTGGTAAAGAACATAAACACAGCAATCATCTTTCAAGCACTTCACTGCCGGCCCAGGTCTGTCTCTGTCTTCAGGGATTTGGGTTCCCTCTGCAGATAGGAAGTTACTTTGGGAAAGAAATAATAGGTGTTTAAAAAGCCAGGTGGGAAAGGTGGTGGAGCAGGCTTTACACTTGCCAATCCTTTGCAAACACCTATTAGGTTCTGAGGAGTCTTACCTTCATAGCAGGCCCAATGCACACAGGTTCAACCTTGGAAACAAGAGAAGGGTCCCTCCTATTGAGCTCCTGACAGTGGCCCCACACAAATATTCACCTTTTGTTTAGTACCTGCTTAGGAAGTCAAAATGAATTGCCACAATTTTCATCTCCAGAGTAACTGTCTTATTATGTGGGTGCAGGCTGGGACACCTTCAAGATTCAAGTCCTCTTGATGCTGTGATACTTCAGTGAAACACTACAGATGAAGAGCACTCAGCAGGGACAGAAGAGGCCATGCTTAACACACACAAGTCCATGAACAGACCTCTCCAAGAGCTGCCCCAACCCTCAGATGCCTGCTTCCCTCATGCTCTCTAGCTGGTACATTTTCCCTCTCAGCTACAGTGCTGCATAGCTTCTACAAGAGCATGTCTCTGCCCTCCTTCCCCTCAGTGAACATGCAGAGTGAGCCAGAAAATGAGACAGAAGTTTGCCTGTTGGGTTCAGAAGCAAATGGCACTATTTTACTAGAAGAGAGCACGAGACTGGCCACGCTCCTTCCTTCATGTGCCCTAACCTGAAGATTTGGGCAGAAGCCAGGCTGCAGGAAACCCAGGTTCAAGCCCATCTTCTACCTGGACATACTTGGTCCCATCATGGCCTCAGTTTTACAAAGGACAATACTTGGGAGGATTTGCCTTCTAATTTCAGAGAAGAGAGGAGAAAAGAAATCACCTGCCTAACATTTCTTCCATGTGCATTTTTTTAAGGGGAAGGAAGGCAGAGAACGTATCTTACACCTGGGCTGTCTCAGCAAGGAAATGCCTTAGCTGTGCCCTGCTGTCCCACCTCACCTCAGGCAGCCCTGAGTGAGGATTGCTGAGGCTCTGCCTTTAAGAGCTGAAGCAGAACACACTGAGCTCCTTGGTGAACCTCCTCCTCATCCCAGAGGACTCCACGAGAATATGCTCCTCCTGCCAAGGAGCTACCTTCTTGCCTTTTAGGAGTAAAAAACTTTAAATCTTTGATGGAGGTGAGATTAAATCCTTCTTGTTACCTCAGGTATCACTACTGTCAATTACATTTTCAGGCACTTAATTCTGCTCAGGCCTCACACAAGAGTCCAAGCTCTCTCTGCACCACCTGTTTTGACTGCTACTAGCAGAGAGGTATCAAGAGTGGCCAGAGATGTAAAGCCCAACTGCACCATTAGATCTCCTTTGAAGTCCTTTTAAATTCATGAGGTCCCAAGCTGGTGCACAACCAGGGGTCAAACAAACCACGTTCAGTCCCTTCCTTTGTTTGAAGGAGGTTGAATGCTTTAATCAGCTATAATGCAATAAGGGAAAGTATTCATCACTGTTTCTAGGGCAGAATCCTCTCACCACAATTCAACAAGAAAAAGAAACCAAACCACAAACCATTCACACATTGGAAAAGGAGCGGGAAGAAAGAAAAACCCCACTGCTACAACGAGATGGGTAGGGCTAACAGTTATGAAGAACAGACAAATTTATCTTCATGTACAGAATTCAACTTTCAGCAAAATCTGCTGTCAGAATTACAGGCATGTTTAAAAGGAAAGTCAGACATTTGCATTTCATGAGATATTCAAGTCACATTCAAAAGATGCTCACAGCACAGAGGCTTCACTACCACAATTTGGCACTTTCAGCTAGAACAGTTTCTTAACGCAGGTTTTCTCAGTGCTCACGATTCTGCAGCATCCATGAGCTGAAAGAACTGCTATCATCTCTAGCTATGACACTATGCTGGAATGCATATAAAGTGCTTCAGAAGCCACTCCCGTTGCCGAGCATTCATGAGGGGATTAAAACAGCTCCACCCAACAACAAAGATCAGCCCTCCTACATTTCAGGAAGCGCAGTACGGTGACTTCCAAGGACTGAGGGCAGAGCATTTCTCTTCTGCTTACCAGCCACATATATAGCAAAACTTCTTTTTCCGAAGTCAGGATAAAAACACTACCAGGAACAATTTATGAATACATATTTACACAAGGTACTTTTCATTAGAATTACAGACTTCGTAGGAAATCAAAGTAGACAAAGGAATATGTGCAATTTCGCAGAAGCGTTGAAAACATTCAAACTATAAATATCCTGATAGCACTACTAAAATTCTTAGTTTTACACACAGGCTGATGTTATTCTACTGAGGAAAAACTAAGGTTTTGTGCCACAACTGTAAATTAAGTACAGTAATGTATTATCATTCTGGCAACACAGATAACACCTGCACTGAACAGTGCGATACTGTTAAATCAATCCACTGATCTATTGAAGATCAAAGTACAAATCTGTATTTTTTATTGATTTGGCAGCTTATTGATTTGCTTATGGAGAAACAAATGCACTAGTTAAACCAGTACATTGTCATACTGCTCCAGTTACAAAAACATCCAGGACTTTCAGAGAGCCACAAAGGTATCGTACTTCATGATTTTCCCCCAAATGACGATATCCATGTTAAGTAAATAAGCAAAGATACTCCAGTTTGTATCCTTCATTCTGTTACACTGACATACATACATCACCACTTAATAAATAGAAATGCAGCAGTTCATCCACATAATAGCAAATATTTTTGTACCCTAATCCACCACTGAAGTTCAGTTTGTACAAAACAGTCTTTTCTACAGAGTGGAAAAAAATACCTTCTTCTCATCAAGGTGCAAGCTAAGCTTTCAAACTTAAATGAATGTGCTTTTATTCTTTTCATGGACAACAGAAGAGTTTCATGGACTGTCTGATCTATCTGAAAATGCATAAATTTGGTCACATGTGGATGTCTTCATTGATCAGATTTAATGGACTATTTCAGTATCACTGACGTTGTGCTTTTACTCCTCTTGAACAATACCATTTCAAGAGTTATGGAGATCAAATTAACTCACACGATGACCTCAAGAGTTCTAGAAACATAAGCATTCTCATTGTAATACAAGACCAACCTAAAGGAAGAAGAAAAATATAGCATTTTAGTTCAAGTATGTCAGTAAATCTAAACATCAACAGTCTTCTGCATCTCAATTATGGATCATAAACAGGGCCAACTAAGTTATTTTTTTAAAACTGCTGCCCATTTTTGGCCAGTGTAGATTAATGTACCATTACACCTAATGGAATTCAGAAACACATTTTTCTCCCTTACCTTTTCAGATTCCATGCCCGGACACCTCCAGTTGTACAAATAATACTGCAAATTTCCATCTCCAATCCCAAACTTGAGTTTTTCCAGGAATGTTTTGTTTTCCATTAAGTCTAGTGCATTGAACACATCAAATCCTTTCTGGCAACAACAAAACATTTTTAAAATTTTACTTCTGAAAGTTTCAAATGACACATAAATGCTACTTTATAGAGTGGCAAGAGACTCAGGCTAATTAAAAGGAAAAAATATAATGGAATAAATCTTGCCTTTTAATTAGGTACACACATAAAGACATTTTCCCAATAAAAACTAAAGTATAATGCACAACTTTGCTTGAAGATTAGCTCCAAAAGGGTACAAATTTTAAAGCCACTTTCAGGGCCTAAGGCCTGAAGAGTCCCTAAAGCATTTTCCATTCTTTTACCCTAAAAGATATGCATTTTTTACAGTCACATACAGTGTTTTGACACATATGGCCTATTCTAGTTGAAGCTGCATAAATATAGCTTAATGTGTTTTTCAGCAATTTATCATTTTGTTAATGATAAACATATTTTTGTGATTTAGTCATTTTCTGAAATGTCATTCTCTTTAGAACTCAAATCTTTCATGTGATTCTCCCTCCCCTACTCATGCACCCTCTACCAACTCCTCTTTTCATAAACCTCCCAAATTCACCACTCAAAAAGACATTTTTTTGTCTCAGAAGAGTCACATGGCCAAATCAGTCTCAGAGTTTTTTTCTGCACCAACACAAACATACTCAAATCCTAACTCACTGGGAACTCTTAACAAGCAACATAAACCCAAGGTCAGTTAAGCCATTGCAGCGATAATCATCACGTATGGAGAGCTGAATTTCCTTAGGGGTGTGGATGTAAAAGTCCAGTTATTTCCAATTAACTACAAGGGAGTCTGACCTAAGATTCTGGAGTTTTAACAGCACAAAGGTAGTGCACCAGCAGGACATGATACACTTTTAAGAAAAAAGTAAGGTACAAAGCAATAATGTTCAATTACTTAAGCACAAGAAGATGGGGTAAGGAACATTCTTTACTCAGTAAAATATTAGATTTTTTTTTCTTTTAAATGAGCATCCATATTAGGAAAAAGGGGGTTTGAAGAAAAAGAGCACTTAAGCTCTACATCAGGACTATTTAAAAGAAAGTTACAAAGCACAGACAGTGAGTTTAGTAAGGCTTCCCACTACCTTGTACAAAGATAATTCTGTGTGCAGATGACTTATGCTAAGTTAAATGTGCTGTGAAAAACACACAGAAATAAGACAAATAAGGTGACAATATTTGACATTTGGCATTGAAAGTAAATTTCAAAATACTCCAAGTTAGTAAATAACAGAAATCTCAGAAGGCAGGAAGGGAAGTGGGGGAGAATAGAGACATACTCTAGATACAAACACACTAAGCTGTGCAATTAAACACTCAAAATTCAAACAAAACTCTACAGATGTAGTTTTAATTCAGTATCTAAACATCAGCAGATAGTTTCAGGTTAGTATCTTCTGAGAAGGATAAAAAGGTTTCTGTTTAAAGGTACTTTCTCCACAGCTTTGACAGAGCACTGAAGCAGATTCAGAAGAGAATTTCTTCCCTGTGTTCTAGATCTAGAAACTTAGTGTCAGCTTCAACAATAAAATACACAGGGTTTTGAGGGATTATCCTGATGCAAAATCCCACTCTCTCTCAATGCAGAATGCATAGAACCTAAGTGAATAACTCCAAATTTTGGGTTTTACTTTGAAGGTCAGGTGTTTTGTCTTGTAACTGCCGAATTAATTCTAAACTAATTTTATACAGTGTGATATGAAGATAAAAATAAACATCAGCTGACATGCAAACACTAAAAGCAATTTGCTGAGCTGAATTTGTATCTCCAAAACCCACGCTTTGGAGCTAAAGTACAGAAAGGAGACTGTGGTGGGTTGTCCCTCAACAAGAGCCAAACACCCACACAGCCTTTGGTTTACTCCTCTCCCACAGGATGGGGAGAAAACAGAAGGAAAGCAAGATGTCTTGTGAATTGAAATAATGACATTTTAATAGAGAAAGCAAAAGATGAAGGCACAAGGGAAGCAACAAGAAGAATTCATTCACTACTTCCCACTGCGAGACAGATGTCAAACCACTGCCTGGAAAGCAAGATCTCAGCATGCATAATGGTTGTCAGGGAACATAAATGCCATCACCGGAAGCATCCCCCCGTCCTCCTCCATTCCTTCAGCTTCTGTTGTGGAGCAGAACATCATATGGTGTGGAATATCCTTTCAGTCAGTTGGGGTCACATGTCCTGGCTATGTTCCCTCCCAAGTTCTTGCCCACCCTCAGCCTCCTCACTGCGGAGGGGAAAGACAGAAAGAGCCTTGAGGCTGTGCAAGCACTGTTCAGTAACAACTAAAACACTGTTGTGGTGTGTTATCAGCCCTGCTTCAGTCACAAAGTGCAGCACCATATGGGCTGCTAGGAACAAAGTTAACTCCATCCCAGCCAGACTCAGTATGTTTGTAAACAAAAGACTGTGAATAGGACTGCATTTATCATCTCTCTTCTGTTGCCTTACCTCTCCTCATGTAAAACTCAACTGCCAGATCTGCAACTATAATTAGGCATCTAATGATGCATTACAGGCTCAGCAGGTACTTTAGAAATCCACAGGTGTCTAAATCCCAGTATTGCAATGGATATATGATGATCTACTCAAAAGGAAAGAGTCACATTAAGAGGGAAATGTATGCAGGGGAAGGTGCAAAGCCTTGTGCTCAGACCATGGAACTGCCTCCTTACCCATCCCATCCATGGTCTAGAGAATGAACGGCCAGACACACAGCTCCCTATGCCACACTTCCCATGGAAACCAACCTTTTTCCACCTTGACTTTTAAGAATAATTACCAGTATTTTTAGCCAGTTCTGAAAATTATACTAGCTTATCAAAGTCTGTCTCTGTACTTCCTTTAGGATCATTCTGAAGCCTGAATAAAGGTGTTCCCCGTGACTATCCAGGAGTCTTCACTGACAAAGAGTTACTGAACTGCTTCTAGGTTAACAAGCCCCAGCAAGCAGTTCCTGTCACAGATGGCAGCTCAGCTGCAGTGTCGCACAAACATGGCTGGGACAGACAGGTTGAAGACTGTGTGGCTGCTTTGATGCAGCCTGAAATCGGAACAGATACAGCCTTTGCAGACCATCACTGGCTTCATCCAGAACCAACACAGAAATCCCTGTGGCACGTGCAGGCAGCTCTGAGCATGGCCTGCTGGAGCACAGCCAGCACTGCCCACACTGAGCACTCCCCAGGCAGCTCTAACACCACCAGCAGCAATACCTCAGCTGGAAGGAGGAGCAGAAAGAAAATCTGCCTGTGCTCTGCAGCATGCTGGGAATGGTTGTAGAGTGGATGCTATGGACTGCATGGAGCCCGTGCAGTGCTTTGAACCACCCAGGCCAAACAGGAGTCTGCAAATTCCATCAGAGTGCTGGCATGTGCCACTGGTGTTAGCACTGCACTCCCATGAAACCCTAATCACTATGAGCTGAGTGATAGTTTTTCATCAGACAGTACTAAATTCTCAAAATTCTTCTGTTTAAGAACTTCATTTATAGTCTTTTCCCTTCCATTCAACCAAACATCTATCAGTGTAATTCCATACATAAAGGTATGCTTAAAAGCTATAACATGACATCATCTACAGAGCTTTACACATAGCAATGATAAAATGATAAAGCTCACGTAAATAAACTTTTACAATTTTTAGTAATAAAAAACAATTTTAAAAAGAAAAATGTATTTGATAACACTTACTAATTCATCTCCAAGGGAAATTATTTTAGTAGTATTTTTCATTCTTTTGATACTTAGTGACTGTGGTCATCAGTGTGCTCTTGGGTGTTTCCACAGTTCAAGCTATTGCAAATACTTTATGCATTTGTCATTCCCCAGCATCACTCAAGGTAAAAAGGAAAAACAAGCACAGTGCTTTATATTTGGATATATATATATATATTGTATATGTCTCATCAACTGCACTCTGTGCTGTAGACAGTAAAACTAAATGCACTGGCATGGACAAATTACTCCAGTTCTTACCTTGCCACCACTCCTAAGAATACTTTTGTGAATGAAGCAGGAAAAACCCAACTTACCAATTTAGCTATAATGAGTGCATCATTCATTAAGTCCAAGAGGGGAGTCTCTGTATGAATATTGTAAAAGGAATAGGCAGCTTTGAGGCTTTTATGAACAGGATGATGCATCACTGTTGAAGGTAATGTGTAGAAACTGAGGAAATCTGTTAAAATACCATTTGAGCCCTACAAAAAAACAAACCAAAACAAAAAAGTCCATTAATAGGTAATCAGTTACTGGTTAGGCTAATGTGGCAGTTCTACAGAGAGCAAGTAATAAATGCAGCAAGGTTTGTGCACTGTAAATATTATGGTATAACAGCTAGTCTTAGCTAAGACTTGAGGAAACAAACATTTAGATTTTTCTAGTCTAATACACCACTAACATTTTGATGAACAGTTGTCAAAGCAGTAGTTTGCTACAGACAAAGCTAACAAAGCACACTTGCACTGAAAGTATTGAAGTTTTTTTTCCGACTAATTTTTAATAAAATATTCTTAAAATATTATGGATATTTTAAATATCTGATGACATTCACATCAAAGAATAATTTTCTCATCTTTCTAAAAATAGAGGAAAAAATATATTGTGCTGGTATACAAAGCACATTTAATCAACAAGCACAACCTATTTGTTGGACAACAGTGCTAAATCACATTGAAATTCTAATAAAACCAGTAGTCATCAAAAAAGGTGCTTATACAGAAGTCCAAAGTACACTACATAAAACTTCTTAATTTCACACATCTAAGGGAGTTTGACCATCCTCAAGAGTGGATTAGCAGGAAACAGGAAATAATTATTACATGGGTTATGAAATAATTACTAGATGGGTTATGCCTAATATGCTGAGCACAAAAAACTCCCCAGAGTATCTCCAAGAAAATAAAGCGAAGGAGACACACAAATGCTTCTTCTTGCTTGTTTGCTTTATTTTTGAATGAATAGTAACCACTAATTAGAGTTCAATGAAGGACCTCACATGGCTCCTTAAATTAGTAGTACTTCTACAGTAAAAAGTAAAACGGTTGAACATACCACATGCAAAAAAGCTTTTGTCTTAGAGCAGGTACAGATTCTGTAGTAGAGTAATACTAACTACAAGGAACAGAAAAGTTATTGAGTCACTCACTAAATTCAGTAGGGATGATGAATATATTAACTCATAAATGATACATAGTATTTTAAGGTTTTAGATCTGCACATTACAAAGATGACTTAAAAGTCTGACACTAGCTCCTCCAGGTAACACAGGTCTTAGAAAGATTTTAAGTACTAACAAACCTACATTTTGTATAGTGAAAAGCTAATTCAAGAGACAGTATAAAACAAGCAAGGACTGTACTGTTTAGTTAACATGGCACTGTTAGTGTCACATTCATGCTGATCCTGATGTTTGTGAACTCTCCAATAGGCTTCAACTCCCAAAGCAAGCCAAAAACCAACCCAGGGAGCAGGGCAGAGGGCAGGGAGATGAGGGTGTGGAGAAAGAAGGTGGGACTAAATTAAACCATTGAAAAGTCCAATGAGCACTAGACCCACTACGAAGTGAGTAGAAAGCCAAGCTTGGACAATAAAAACTGATGAGTAGGACCACTCATCTCCAGCAGCACTAGGTTTCCTAATTCAGCTGAGACTCCTGCACAAATTCAGGTTAGAGTGTGGGAACACTGAGCTTCACAACCTAGGGCTTCTGTGAGGAGAAGGTTTAGGGATGTTAGTGCTGATCATTTTTAAATAACGTTATCACTTTAAGCAAAGTAATACACTGTCTACATATGCTGTCTACAACTGATTTTGTATGGACTCAAAGGGAAAGGTGTGTCTTTCCACTAGCTTTAGAGCACCTATTCCAAACATGTCTGGGAGATTTCCAAACCAGTTGTTAATCTATTCGTGCATTCCTTATCTTGAGAGAAGCATTATGACCAGCTGTTTGGAGGGTGGGGGTGGTGGATGTGTGTATATATATATATATATATGTATGCAACTTCATACACATATATACACACATTCTTTCACTGGAAAAAACACACTTTACTGAAGCAAACCATCAAAAAACATAATTCCCCCAGCAGGTGCCTCTAAAGTTAGTTTTTTTAAGAAAGAATTTTGTAATGGTGTATGGCAGAAACGTGTACACCTGGGAGAATGACAGTCAATTCAAACCAAATCCTTATCTCAGTCACTGCATCATTTTTCCTTTCTTCTAGAAAAGGTTTGAAGACCACTGATTATTATCATGTCATATCTCTGTAAAAAAGAATCAAGAAATGCAGATGGAAGAGTTGATCTTAAAATATGTAAGGTTCTTGTCAAGATAGTGTTATTTTGATATTTCAGAATTCTTCTTTAAGATATTCCATTTTAAGAGCACTGCAGTTTATCATAGCCAAACATTTTCTCATTAACAGAATGTAATACAAATAACAAAGCTTTTACTCATGGTATCAAATTCTACCTATAACACACATATTTCATACTGCCTGCATTTCAAAAACTGGATGCTGATAGGAACTACTGTAAGTGGCACACACATACACATTCATATATGTTAAGGCATATTTTACCTCTACCACATAAGTGTCAATAATATGATCCCGAGGCAGGAACCAGTGCGCCACCTCTTCTTCATCCATCACAGGAGCAAGGTTAAACTGTTTCAAGTAAGTATTGATTAATTCTTGTACTGCTTTAGTATCTTTTTGTTCCATTGGTCTCAAACCTGAAGTCTTTGTGGCCTTATCATAAAAAAAGAAAAATAAATGTTAAGATGTTGAAAGGAAAACTGCAAACACAGCAAAGGCTGAAAGTAGGTTGCAGAGTCACTCCACTTGCTATAATGTATTCATTATTAGCCTACTTTATCCCAGCCACCTAATTCATTATACTATTTTACAAACGGCTTTCAATCAGAATTCCCTCTCTTCTAATTATTGAGACAGTCTGGGGCACTTCAATCTTTTTATTTCATTATTGAAACAGCTTCATTTCTCCAGAGAAAGACACACCATTGCCAACTGCCTAGACTTTGTGCAGTTTTTATTTTTTTTTTTTTTAGGTCAATCTATTTCTTATCTTCTTCTAAACTACCTGAGGCCTAGACACAGAAACAAAACAAAAAAACTTGCATATTAGAAGCTATGTGAAGACAAGAACACATGCAATTCAAACTTATGGAACAGTCAAGCTATACACCAATGTCAGCTGATTAAGTTTAATTAGAAATTATTTAACAAAAAAGATTCGACCTATTTTTAGCACTTGTAAACTCCCTTGCTAATGACGTCCTATACAGGCATAACTGCTATTCTGTTAACAAGAAAGCTTCTCATAACTTACAGCTGCCTGAAATTAAAGACCTATTTTAACACATAAAGTTATTTTTCTGATTTTAAACATCAGAAAAGGAAAAAAATTACTTTCTAGTACTATGCAATTATTGTTTAAAAAAGCCAAAGTGATTAAAGTTTTCTTCCCAGCTTTTGCTAGCCTTCCTGGATATCTCCTTTTGGGGAGGCTAATGCTTGTTCTCTTCAGTGCTCATTTATTCTGCCTCATCTGTCTGAGCTACATACTTGGGCACGTACCACATTAATCATAGCAAAGTCAATTGCAAGAGCAACCAGGTAGAGACTTGATTACTGGAAGCCTGAAATTAGTGCAGCTGATTATGCTTTGCCCAAAAGGCATTATTCTGGGGGAGGTGTTTATTCATGTGCTCTGGGAGTCAGCAGCCAGATGAGAAAGCAAGGCACATTTTGCCACAGCTCTGCTCTGTGTATGACATTTCAGTCTTCCTGCTTTTCTAGGCAGCCTGGGACTATGGTTTGACTCCACAACAGCACATCATTCATGTTTTTAAAAGCCCTCATTCCAGAAGGTTGTACACTTGATGAGCAGGACGGATGGAGGAAAAGCAGCTGGGCTGGAACATCTTTTTTCTCCAGTCCTGCTCAGAATGGCCATCACTAAGTGATTATTTGCAATCCCAGAGGTGAGGGAAAGTGTAGAGAACTGTGCTAAAATTTCTCTGCTGGACTGGGCATGTATTCATGTAACTGTCCTGCGTCAGGGTCTCAGTCAGTCAGGAAAAAATACAGAAACAAACATGCTCCCGTCCTGACTCTAAACACAGACAAATTTTACTTCTTCCAGAAAACTCCTTGCTCAAGAGATTAAACACTTAGAAAAAAACTTATTTTTTGTATCTATAGGTACATGCACAGCCTTTAGGGAGGGTGGTATTTATTAATTACAGTATTTATTATATCTGAAAATCTTTTTAATTCAGGTTGCTCAAGTGATTAGGAATTATTAATTCTCTTACAGGGAGATGAGCTCCTAATGGCAATGATATTCCAAGGACATTAAGAAAAGAGGTTAAAATGCAAGAAACAGTGTTTGGTGGTTAGGGACAGGATAGCACGGCCTGAATGGACAAATTTGTTTGACAGTAGTGTTTATAACAGCCTGAATTTGAGGAAAAAGGGCCTCAACAGTACTTAAGCCCTTTCTCAGGGAAAAAAAAACAACGCCCTCCAAATAAACCCAAAGCACAAGACCTAAAGAGAAAACATCAGAACGAAGATTTATTTTCCATGGGAGAAGCTCCCAAATCCAACCTAAAAATAACAAAATTCCTGAGGTATATGGACTCCAACATCGCTTAGTTTAAAAAGCTGGTTTTGAAAGCACCTATCTTCTATTTGTACTTCTACGTACAGTATATGTTTGCCTTAGCTATATTTTATGAATAAGATATATTACTTGTTTTCCATAATTCATTTTTCTATTGAAACTGGGTTTTATGATACAGGAAAATGATCAGGGTAGAACTGCTGTTTCTAATGATTCTCTGTAGATACACTTTTGGTACTATAAGTAAGATCCTTATGCTTTAAACTATTCACTTCCCGAGTTCTTTCCATGAGCAATGTTACTAGAGTTGCCACCAAAACCTATACTTGAAATTGTATATTGCACTCTTTAGACTGTTAAAAATGTCTTCAAGATTGGATGGAAGCTATATTTAGCTACCCAAGATTAAAACCTAATTAATTTGGTTATTAATTCTTAAGCTCTGCAAACTGCTGCCCTGCACGCAAGGGAGAAGCTGCATGTGCAGGCACAGTTGGCACCAGGCAGAGCAGGAAACGAGTCTCTCCCACAGCAGCAGGAGTACAGATCAAGCCCTGGCATGTGCTTTATTCCAAGGGCTGCTCAGCCTGCTACTCAAATATCTGAGCAGTAAGAGAATCTGCAGCATCAAGTTAAATATAGCAACAGATGCAACTCTCCCAAATCAGATAAGTCATTATAAAGTATTACGAGTGAGGAAAAAAGTGTTGTTTTCAACTGAAAGGAAGGGTTTGTTTAAATAAAGAAAGGTTTACTGATCAGGTACAGGTAAGGGATACTCTGCAATCCCTTCAAAAAAGGTAGCTTTTACAAGTCAATAAATTGTTTTCAGCCATAAAGCTCAGACTAAATTCTATAGGCTATTAATTACAGCAATGAGATTTTTTAACAGTATGTAGTATTTACAGTGACTTGACCTGTCAGGGAAATGCACCCTAGGGCTTTTTGCAAGCTTAACTATTAGCTGCAAACATGATAAAAAAATATTTTTAACTAATCTAGCCATGCCAGAACACTTGTTTTTTACTACAGCATACATACAAACAGTGCACAACATACTGAAGTGGCTTTTGCTGAGCCTGCTCAATGCAGAAGAACAACATTCTCTAACAGAACAGAAAACAAATGTGAATTAGAGTGGAATCAACAACGCAATTGTATTCAGCCAAGTTGCTGACGGACTTCTCTAAGAATTTTAAGACATGAACTGTTGATTTTCTGTTCCAGTAATCTCTTATCAGATTAAACATACCGAGAATAGTCTTATCATCTTCAACTCAATCCCATATGTATGTGAAGTCAAGCTTTCTGGGTTTTTTTTCCTGTGTTTGTTTAAGGATTTTAGGTCAAAATTTGTATTTTCTCCATAGAGATCCAGATTTCCAGCAATAATTTCTTCTGTTTAGTATAGCCCTTAAGGTCTTTTTCATCAACCAGAGAATATTTTTTTTAATGTCCTGCACGCACTGCCTTTACACAGAAAAGCCTGTGCTGTCAGAGACAGATGGAAGGTTATTTTGGGCCTCACAATAACTGTGGGGATTCTCTAGAAGTCATACTGCTTACATCAGGAAGTCTGTAGAGCTTCATTGTTCTTTGTAGAGTCATGTTTCTACTCAAATGTGAAAATTTCACCTCCACCAATTTTCTGGGATTTAGTGATCGATGCCAATACCTGGAAATACAACAAAATAATGACTTTAAATAGTGTTCTAAGTGTGAGCGTCACTTGTATCCATTTCCCTGCTTTCTTGCTTGCTCCTTTTCGACTCTCCAAATTTGTTTCTAAGCAAGCCTATACTACGTCTGTAAGAAGGTTGATTAACAAAAAAAATTTAAGAAAAGTTATATCCAAGTAATAGCTCTTAAACAAGCCAGCTATCACAGTATTTTCAATCTAAGCAAATGCTTTTTGATACAGAATGAGCAAGTACAGGGCTAAATATTTTAGTATTTGCCACAGCCCTGAAAAACACCATACATACATAGCAACATTTATTTTCTTGTGCAGACAGGACCCTCTGCTGATGTCTTTTTTTGAAGGAGCTCTCCCTTTCCTGGGAGGTCATTGTGCAACAGAGCATCCCTGGTTATTCTAACAGCATAGTTTTCTTTTCCCCCCATCATTCCTTACAGAAACTTACAGGATCTTTGGTGTTGATGGGTACAAAACAATTTCAAATCTAAAGGTACTCTGTCCTCCAGAAGTCTGAATAGCCGGACTAAAACTGCAGGAACTGAACTTTTCCTAGCAGAAATAAAATCCATTCCATGCAAATGAAATTATATTTGGCTGTAACTCTTCCCACATGGTAGTTTTCCTGTATTTATCAAACGCTAATAAAGTTCTCCTTTTTCCAGGAAAGATGAAAGTATTTCAAAAAAGCAAATCATACAATTACCAGAAATGCTCTGCCATCTCTGGCAAGCAACCAGGTTAACAGGGAAGTGTCCCAGCAGGGACACAGGCCACTTGAAAAACACAGGTATACATAATGTTGTCATTGCTAGAATGGCTTCCACCAGAAGGTCAACAGAAACATCTGTTAGTCTACTTGAAGTATGCTAAACAAACCACAAAATTAAATTTTAGTCCGAGAAGCTGTTTCATCCAAGGCACTGGGAGGGAAAGGGGGGAAAAAACCCCAACACCAAAAAAACCAACCCTGACAAACACTCAGGCCTTCAGGTTAGTCAAGGCCACAACATTTAGTATCTTTGAATTTTATTTAAAAACAGTACAATGTTTTTAGACAATTACATTAAATTTTCTTTAAAATAACTGTTATAGGAACCAATATTATTAAGAACATCACCTAGGTTACCTGCAAGTGGCCACAGGTTTGGGAAGTACCACTCCAGCAGTGTAAACAGCCTGAAAAATTCCTTCCAAGTTTACTCTTCTGGTTATTTCCCGAATCAGTACAGGTGCTACCCGTTTAGATCTCAGTTTCTTATGGACACAGAGAAAATTGATTTCTACCATTTTCTTCACACTAAGGAGACATTAAACAGTGGAAAAATTAAAGAGAGTTACACATTGCACGTTTCCATTTGTATAACTACAGTTTTTCACACTGTGACAGAAGAATTTGAAGTAAAATAAACTGGCCTGTGACAAAGTACATCTGCAACAAATACTAATCTATGACACTGCGACTGAAATGGCACATTGTGCACTATGTCTAAGGGGTTTGCAATAGTCCTTTTCCAGAGCTCTATCAAGACTTAACTGATTGCCTTACTTTAAGATGCAGAATGGCATCCAAGCAATGCTATGTAGTGTCTTAATGCTTTATGTTTGTCAGTGTATGAAGACCTGGCCAAGAATTCCAGTTGACAGCCTATCCTTTAAATGCTTTCCCAGCAGGGGCAGAAAATTGTATGGCATTATCTGCATCATCCATCACTAAGAAAATTCCTTAAATAAATATTAGTGTTTTTTACCTCCTTCTCTCTTTTTATGTTCTCTATAGCAATGGATACCGGTTTAAGATTTGTTCTGTAGCATTATTCTTTTACAAATACGAAAGTAATAGTGCATTTTACCTGTCATAAATACGAATATTTGCAGGGATGGCACTTATGAATCCTACCAGTTTTTTGTTTGAAGACACTCTAACCCCACAGTGCCATTGCGGTAACCAGCCCGGAGGACGTAATGCCCTAGAATTGATGACAGAAATAATTACAAATTACTGCCTAAGAAGATGTAATAAAAACACCCTTCATTGCACTCCAGGCAGAACAGAATGTTGAACTTGCTACTCACCACAGAAGAAATTCAGGTGAATAATCAAACCTAAACATATTATCATCATCTTCTACGTAATTCTCATTTAATAGTGTGTATAACTCCTTCAGCTGAAAACACACACAAAAAAATCCAAAGACTTATCCACTTATCAATCAGAATAAACTTGAATTAGATACATATAAAAATTGTTCTACTTACAACTTCAGCATTGCTAAGATCCAATGTGTCCCACATAAAACCTTGTGGCAAAGAATATGGCTCTAGGCGGACATTGTCCTTATCTGGTTCAATTGCACCATGTGAAGTTATAACTTCATCTTTTGAGGGAGGAGGAGGAAAAAAAAAACAAAAAACCTGTTACATTGCTAGCTTTCCCCATAGTTCTGTAAACTTCATTTAATTCACGTATTTTCTCATAATAATGTGAATGGAACAACAAGCTTTTTAAAAATGCTGAAAAAATTAGTATTATTAGTTTACACTACTTCTTATTCTCATAGACCACATTCAGACTAATGACTGTCTCATCATAATATTTACAGATATGCTCAGAACCACTCTATCTCAACTGATACCCTATATTTCATAACACAGGACAGCAACTTATCAGCACATGGATAGCATTTAGCCAGCCATGACATCGACAGTCTCATCGACATGTACTCACAGACAACAAGCTATGGCTCAGATTCTGTTTACCACTGACTTGAACAGACCTGAACTCAACAGGATTACTCAGGAGCAGTGACACAGCAAAGCCAGGGCATTTAAGACATACTGGTGGTATGTGAAATGTGTTCCTAAAATTCTACTTGAAGGCATGCTTTCTTCTCTCTTACTTTACAGCTCCAGTCCTCATACACTTATAAACTGCAGCTGTTCTTCTTCTAAGGGCAGCACCTACTAAATCATAGAAGCATTTAGATAGGAAAAGACTTTTAAGATCAGTCCAATCACTAACCTTACACTGCCAAGCCCACCACTAAAACATGTTCCTAAGCATCATATCTACATATCTTTCAATACCTCCAGGGATAGTGACTCCACTACTTCCCTGGGGAGCCTCTTCCAATTCTCAACCATCCTTCAGTGAACAGATTTTTCCTAACATCCTATCTAAATCTCCACTGGCACAACTTGAGGCTGTTTCCCCTTCCTTTCTCTTGTTGGCTGTCAGAGGGACTCGATGTATGTCACTGAACTCAAGGAGAATCCTTTAACAGGTACCTTGGAACATGTAAGCATCTCTGTGCCTGAGAACATGCATGTTAGTTGAGTATAGTAGGAATGCTGTTATTTAGAATCTATAATTAAGTCATTATAATTTCTGTAAATCCTATTGAATCACTTCATAAATGTTCAATCAATGATTGAGTAATGCTAAACTCATTTGCACCCTTATTTTTTGCATCCATATCCTTGGCACCCTGACTCTTCTGCGTCCCCTGTTTCCGTGCAGATCATTCTAAATTGCTGCTAATTCCATTTTGCTATGTGTGCTTCATCTAGGTAGTAAGTAATAGAGTGAACTTTGCCATTAAACCCTTTTAAGTTGCACTTCCACAAACTTATATCAAAACCTGCTTGTTGCCGTTATCTTTGATGGTGATTCTTTAGATGGCCCAACGCACTCATTCACAACACTTCAAGCCGAAGTTCTGCCAGGCTGGTCTCTGGCCCCATCGACTCATCCTTTGGCACATGGGGACAGCCTATTCCTGCATCTTTAAGTTTTCTTTCTGAAAGTAGTTCCAGCCCTCCTGGACATCTTTGCCCTTCAGGACTGTCTCCCAAGGGACTCTGTCAACCAGTCTCCTAAACAGATCAAGGTAATCCCTCCAGTTCTGCTGACCCACTCCTTACTTCTCTAAGAACCAAAAATTCTATAATTTCATGATGACTGGGCCCAAGACAGCCTTCAACCAGGACATCACCCACAAGTCTTCACTTTTCACGAACAACAGGTCCAGTAGAGCAGCTTCCTAGTTGGCTCACTCACCAACTTTGTCAGGAAGCTCTCTTCCACACACTCCAGGAACCTCCTAGACTATTTCCCCTCAGCTGTATTGTATTTCCATCAGACACCTGGTACGTTGAAGTCCCCATGAGAACAATGGCTAGCGATTGTGAGACTTCTGCCAGATGTTTAAAGAATATTTCATCTGCCTCTTTGTACTGGTTGGGAGGTCTAGAACTGACTCAAACCATGGTATCTGCCCTGTTGGCCTTCCCCCTGATTCTTACCCATAAACACTCAACCGTATCGTCAGCAACATCAAACTAGACAGTCAAATGTTCCTTTGAGTGAATTTTTCCAAATGATGAGCATTCCTAACTAATAGCTATGGCCTGCCATCCAGTTTGGAAGGTCATAATTATCAGAATCTTTAAGCAAACTCTGAAAAGTACCAACAGCCCAAATATTACTGCTGCTATATGGCAGGCTTGGCATAACTAAAGAACCTGTTGCTAATAATTTTAACTTGAAGACAGGAGGATTCTGAAGTAAATTCAATGCAAAGATCTTTGCAACATTTTCTTGAATTGACAGATTAATTTTTCCACCTAAACACATAAAGCATATCAACTAGCAATGACTTCCCAATCTGTTCATTCAGCAGATAAAAAAAAGCTTAAAAAACCATCTGTGGGATTAAGAAGAAATTCACAGACACTGTTGGACAAAACCTCACCAAGCAAATTCAACAAAGCATATTTCCACTGAACAATTAACAAATCATTTTCTGAGCCACTATACGGACCTTTGTAGACTGGCAAGTGACAGACTCTCATCTCTATCTAAGTGCTGTTAGATACATTGATTAGCCTCAACTAAAGTCCTGGAACTGCTGTGCAGATACCTGAACTAGTTCTGAAAGAGCTTGATTATAGCCAGAGCATTTTTTCATTTACACATCAACTTATTACGGCTAGGGTCTTCCTCCTCTTCGGCTGGATTGCTGGTGACGATTACTACCATTACTTTATGGAGGTATTTGGAAAGAGTTTGTATAGAGAAATGTCATGGCAGGTCAATGCAATCCAGTCCAGGGGAAAAATACTGTATCCAGGGACTCTGCTCTGGACTTCTCTATGCAAGAAAAATTAGAAAGAAATGAGATTGCTGTGGATTAAGTTGTAGCTATGGATTAATGTGAAATGCTGCCTGTGGAGAGAGAGAGCAAGCAGAGTGCTCCTGTGCTTTAGACTCTACCTTATTTCTGCTTATTCTATACCAGTCTCCAGTGCAATGGAAAGAAAGTTGCAGGACAGAACAATGCCAACTACTGTGCTAAGAAGGTTTTACTGGTGGGGCCCCCAAGTTATGTTCACGCTGAAAAGCTATAACTGCTTGACTTGGAGATAAGGAAAGCAGAAAAAGAAGGTTCAGAAAGCAATGCAGAAAACACAAGACAATCAGCAACTACTTTCTCCAACAAGGAGAAGATTTACCAACTGTGTTATCAGGGACCAGTTCAGTACAAAAAATAACTTGCCAAGTTCATTACAAATTTAAAGGCAATGAGAGATCACCTCATCATTTCACTTGGAATCAAGAATAGAGAACAGACTATGAGAAAGCATGTCTTCAAGGTAATGTACATTGTGGAGGAGGACACGAACACACATCAGAGAAAGAGTCTGTGTATCAGAGAAGTTATATCCACTTAAAGCAGTGCAACTTATGGCAGGAGAGTCATTATTTCTGTGACAGCAAATCCATCTACTGAAAAAAAATTCAAGGAAATATAAATAAACAAAATGAATTTAAAAAAATTTAAGGTTACTCTCTGTCACCACTTAAGAGTTCTTACTTCTCCTAAAGTGGAAGACTTCTATGTTCTATTGTTCAAAGTTTCAGACCTAAAATATACAAAAGAATGCTATTTCAGTAGCATTTCCCATTTTTACAGAGGACATCAGAATGAGATTTATTAACACTGTATCTTGTTGCATATTATCTGTGGGGAAGACAAGCACTTCCCTAGAAAACATCAAGCATTCCACATAAGTTACAGAAAAGACTAAGGATCCCTACCACACACAGTCTTACTTTATACCCGTTTCAGAGAACATGCCACAGAGCTGGCACACATTTCTTTAGTAATCATAAGATACATCTTTCACATAGATCCAGTTAAACTTACTAAGTTTAGGTACAGGTTGCGTATCCCAAAACTGGTATTTACGTTTGGTAGCCTCATCAATATTCTTTGCTGGGCCTTGGCATGCAGAGAGCAGCTCCATTGCTCTCTGGATGTCTTGAAGCTTCTGCATTGGAATGGCTGGATTCTGCACACACAGACGAACAGAACAGGAAGCTTATTGAGTACATCCATCTTATGAATAGTTGTACAAACATTTCTTTTACCTATTCTTACACGTACTCTTCTCATCATACTTAGTCTAGGTACAATGTTTCTAGACAGGAGGGTGGAAAAAAGTTAGGTAGGCAACAGGCAAGCAACTTCACAAAATCGTTAATGGTTTTGAGTAGCAGTTGCATTTAACCGAGAAACACCAATATTTTTAGCACAAATACAGCGGCATTAAGGAAGGATATTGTATCACAATAAGAAGTGCTTCCTATATTCCCTGTTCTCCTGGTAAAATACTATAAAATACCAAAAAAGGGTCAGTTTAGGTATTTAACAATAAAGGTACCACTGGTACACACGGAGTTTTTTGAAGTTGTACTTTACACATATAATATTTAGAATCTCTCTGGCTCAGTAGTACCTGAAGGTACACTGATGTGCTACAATTATCTGCTTTTTAACCTTAGTTCTATTGCCTTGTATTTGCTTGCAATTATTAGAGCAGATAATACCTTTCTGCATCACACATGTGGGAGTTAACCATCTTGGTGTTAATGTTAACTGTGCCAACATTGACAACTAAAAACAATTTTAAATGAAGCAGACAAAATAAACCCACTTTCCACTTAAAAGATGAAAAATCTTTATAGAAAAGTTATTTTAAAAAGCATGAACCTAAGTGTTTCTAAATTGAGCTATTAAACCCTCACTTTTGATCACTTTTGATTGTGAGTAAATGTAACAGGAATGAGAATTTTTCCTGCAAAGGAATAATGGTAACAGACCTCTCAATCAAAAGGGATTTTTCCCTCTCTCTTTTTAAATCTGTTTGTTTTGTTTTGTTATCTTCCTAGTGGTAAGTCCTGTTCTGAAGCATATCAACAGCATGCTTGTGCTCAGGTTTCCCTAGACAGCAGTGCAATAATGCATATGAAAGAATAGTCTCAAATGCACTGGACTATTTTAAGCAATTCTGCACAGAGATTTCAAGCCAGACAATTTTTTTTTTTACTGAATAGCAATGGTTTACTATTTCCATATTTCAATTTCTTTCTAGGATTCATGTGTTGAAAAACCACCATAAAATAAATTTAATAATGATGGTAAAGCTTAATTTGGGTGATCAGCCTCTGGTAATCCTCAATCAAAAAAGGAGTAAAACTCTGTGCCTGGAGTTCAAGTAGCCCATCATTTACTATTTATAATAAACACTTTAATTACCTAAATTAATGAAAGAAAATGCCTAATGTTTAAGTATTGCAAATTTCACTTGTAAGCACGCCTTAAACACCTGTCAGCTGAGTAACTGAGTAACTAACATATTTACACACTTTAGAGCAACACTGTTCCAGCCTAAAAGCCCACCTTATTTCTAGGTCAAGATAACAGAGACATAAATTACTAATGTCACTAGATAAATTCTGAAATCTCATCAGTACATCATGAAATCATACATAAATGTTGGTGCACTGTAATTTATTCAATATATTTATTTAAAGTCTCTAATTAATGTCTTCTACATTAAAAAAGCAGAAAATCTTACAAAAAAAAAAGGATAAAAATAAGATCTTACTATCATAATAGTAAAGTAAAAAGTTAATGTTCAGGTACTAAATAGACCATGGCTAGGGATATCAGGATGTCCCTTCCATTTCAAAAGATTCCCTTTCGTTTCAAAACATTCAGTGATCAGCCTTACTAAGAAGTTTACTTTCAACACTTTTTGTTTTTCTTTAACAGACAGCAAGGAAAACCTACACAGAACTTCACACGAATTAGAAGAACAAAAACTAGCTCTTTTGTTTAATTTCAGTTTAGGGCAAATATCTCTTCACAGCACAAGATGGCCCTGTCGTGCAACGGGGCTGAGGTAAGAAATGGTATTTTTGCCTCAGTTTTGTTGATGACATCAGGCCTATGACGTCCCTGTGCACCATAGCAGTCTGTGAGACTCCCATTTACCACAGCAGGAGAGAAAGTCAGGGATTGTTGAGCAAACTAATCATGCACAGGTCCCTGAAAACAGGCCCAGTGCATGTGAGGGTGCTGAGGGAGCTGGCTGATGTTAGTACAACTAACATCTATTAAGTTTAAAATAGCAATTGGTGGAAGTTTCCTGTAAATGGATAAAAGGAAATGTCACACCCGTTTTCAAGAATGCAATGGGGAGATTTTGAACGACTCAGGGGTCAATATTATTTTGTGATCTGGACCTGACAGAGTGCTTTCTCTTCAAGTGCACAGATGATACCTAGCTGGGAAGAACAGTTGATATGCTGGACCACAGAGCAGCTATTCAAAGCTACTCTGACAAGCTGGAAACAGAAACTTAATCAAGTTTGACAAAGGCAAATGCAAAGTCCTCCATCTGGGATAGAAAAAGCCCATGCAAAGGCAGAGGCCAGCATGGACTGGCTAGGAGGCAGCTTTGCAGAAAAGAACTTGGAGGTCCTGGTGGGCAGAGGGCTGAACATGAGCCAGAAGACTGCTGGCCAGCAAAGGACAGCTGCACACTGGGTAGGACCAGTAAGACTGGCAAGGAAGTCTTCCCCTTTACCTGGCACCCCTGAGGTCACATCTTACAGTCTGGGGTTCTCCATTACAAGGAAAACATTGACAGAGTGTTATGAGGGCACACTGGAGGGCACCAAGGTAAATGGGAGGCTGAAGCACATCACACACAAGGAGAAGATGAGAGACCTTGGTTCGTTCAGCCTTAAGAAGAGAAGGTTGAGGGAGTAGGAGAAATCTCATTACTGCCTAATGGGAGGGTATAAAGAAAGCTGAGTCAAATCTTTTCAGAGGAGCACAATGATAGGACAAGAAACAAAGGAGACAAGTTGCAAAGCAGCAAAATCCACTTAGATATATTTTTTTAACCAAAACTGTAGTCAAACACTGGAATAAGTTACCCACAAAGATTGTAGAGTCTCCATCTTTGGAGACCAAACAACCTGACCTAGGCCTGAGCAACCTGATCTAGCTGGATCTGCTCTAAGCAGCAGGTTGGTCAAAAAGCCTTCAGATGTCCCCGGTCTATTATTCTGTGACTAGGTTGTGTAGGCCACTAGTGACTATAATAATGACTGATAATATTGCAGATATAGCAAGCTTTTTTTGTGTCAGTGTAGACAGTCTACATCACTAGAACTTGTGATAGGGAGAGATGGGAGTCTTGCGAGATGGGCAGTGAAGTGTCCTCAAGGTCACTGTAAGCATACAATGCTGACAAGCATTAATTGCTACGATTACACTCACATCAGTGCTCAAAAGGTCTACTATCACATATAAGGAAGGCAGAAGCCAAGGAGACTCACTGTTCTGCTTTACTCATCTTCAGACTGATACATCCATTTACAAACTCACGTGACCTCAAAATCCTTTTGCAAAATCATTTTAAATGGGTTCAGGAGCCCCACGGAGTTCTACCTGATGATCCTGCACATATTCTCTTAGAGGTAAGGTGTAGAATGTAATTCTCCTCTGAAATATGCTCCTTTCAACCAAGAGCAAGCAAACACTAAAAGCCTGTTTTCTCTGATAAATTTCACAAAGCACAAGGAATACAAAATCTAAATATTACTTGAGCAGCAGACAAAATAAATATACTTTTTCACACTGATCCAGATTAGTCGTCTAAGATGCTTTCAAAAAATCTAAAACAGAATACTTGTCTGACAGACCTGCAACACAGCAGAGAAGGCAAAATAACCCCCCTGTCAATGCTGATGCATTTGTGACTAGAGAAAAGTGAAAGCCAGATAAGAAAAGTAGTTTAGCTGCCTAGAGCTTGAAAGACTTATATAAGAACTTTTTTTTAAATGCAAATAAAATGGACAATTTTATAATGTTGCTAATGAACTGACTAAACTTCTTGTGTCAGTAAAATAATCATGAACAGTGTCACTCTAAGTATACAACTTAGAAGAAGGACAGCCTTCCACATTTGCAGAACATATCACATCGGAGAAATGGTGTGCAAGACTGCAAGGTGCAGGACTAAAATCTTGCGCACAAAAAAAACCCCAAACATGAAGCAGCTTCCTTTCAATGCAATTAGAAGCAACACATGGAACAATAAGCTTGGTCAGCAGAAAATCAAGGAGCTCACAGAATACCACAGCAATTATGTCTTTATGTTAACATGAAAATTTATCTCACGCCAGTTCTAAAGAGTGAGAAGTTGCTTCTGTATCATTTGCAAACAGTCTTCCTGTATTACCAATTCATGTTTTACAGAAACACAGTATTAAAACATGTGCCATGAAGTAGTTAAGATCTCTCTACATATTATACAGTGTCCCCTGTGCCCATTCAGAGCAATCAAGGTAACACAGAGAAGATCTAAAGGGACAACACAAAAATCTATCACTATGCTAATGAGCCAGAGCACAACTTTCTTCCCCTAAAATTAGTTGGTAGCCCCAATGTACTTGACAAATCTTACAGGACAAAGATTACTATAGGTACAATGGTGTAAAATTCTCCACAATAATCTGATAAAGCAAATATAACTAACTCAATATGCTCAATGGTCCACAAACTCTCTTAGTTTTACAAACTTTAGTTCTTGGACTCAGATTTCTCTTGAGACAAAAGCTGTATGCTTAAAAGTCACCACATCATGCTATTCAATGCTCATTCAGAACATGATAGACAAAAGCATACAGACAATCCTATTTTACAATAAAGTCCACAAGGACTGTACATTCACTCAAGTAATTTCGCATTCTTAATTATAGTGGAGGCCTTTCCGATAGCAAAAAGTTTCTTCAGCCTGTATCTCCATGTTTGAGACTACTGCATTTTATGTATGACAACATGCTGCTTGCTTGCCCCAAAGAGACTCTGGTTAGCACAGCAGGCCCACCTTCCCTCCTGCTGCTGCTGCTGAGAGAGTTTTATGCTGCACAAGTGAGCAAAACTGCACTAAGCCAAGTTAGATGGTGGCTATAAACTAAAGGCAATTAATCAAATACAAAATCTATTTAAAAGCATTAGCACTGCAGATTGTGATTCCGTGCAACAAGGCTGTCACTAGCCTGAGTTCTAACTGTTCAAAGAGAAAGTCAAAACAACTCCTCCTCTGCCTTTCTCACAGTACGCCACCATGGTGGTGACAACAGCTCTGAAAACACCAGGTCTTGCCTTGCTTCTGTCTGTTCAGGACAGGAACCATTTGCTTAATTTTCACACACTAAAGCAGAACTACCAACTCGCTTTTACAACAAGCGACACGCAAATTAAAATTAAATGAAAAAGCAAGCACAAATTAAAACAGAACCAGGCTCTCACTTTTGAAGGCTGTTGAATTTTAATCTCCTGGGAGTCAGATGCAGAATCTGATTTGGTGCCTCCAGAATTTGGTTTCTCCTTTTTTCTCTTCTGCTTCTTTTTCTTCTTCTTGGCTCCCAAATCCCCTCCAGGACTTCTGCCAGAGATTCAAAGAATGTGCAACGAGAAAAATCAGTATCACTGAGCCCAAAATTTAAAAAAAGTTAAATATGGAAAACCCAGCATTTCAATATGAAAAATCTAACAGCAGTTTGAATGTGAAGAAAAGGCAGCGGAAAGAAAGGAAGGAAGAGGGCAACTGAAAGCATTGATGAAAAGCTTCATACAAGTGCTGTCTAATTTGTTTTATACTGACACCAGCACAAACAAGCATTTTGACATACTTGTGTCAAACTGTGACATTACATAGGAGCCACTGCTCCAGTCTATTACCCAGCATAAACACAAATCGACCAAATTCAACAGTTTGGAGGAACACAGAAAAGTGTGAGAACTGAGGAGTGTAACCTTCTTGGAAGCTCAGTAACTATTAGTGGCAAAATACCTTTTCCCCTTCATGCTCAACCATCAGGCACATCTGGATTTGAGAAGAATCCAGATGAAAACACTGTTTTCAGGGAATTCTGTTCCTAACTTAAGTGGCAATGAAAGTCTTGCTGAAATCCCAGTAAGGGACAGCATAAAACTAACCAAATATTTGTGATGTAAAACATTAAGCACTATGGGGTCATCTTTAATTAAAAGTCCCAACAACAAACTAAACAGTGCACTTGCAGATTCTGATGTATTTTGACTATTGGTAAGTTCTTTCTTCCTAAAGGAAATTTTAATCTAACAAATAATCAAGATATAGAGTCAAGATTAGATCAGAATTTGCAAAGCGTGGGATGTGTTGGCAACTCTCAGACAGAACAAAAATAAGGATGCAATGAGTCAGTTAACACTAAATCGTCTTCAAGAGGCTAATCTCTCAGCAAAACCATAGGCACATAATGGAACTGAAGACAGATATCAGAGTTTGGGGAGCTTGAGTGTTTTTCACTGGAAAAGAAAAAAGTCAATGCAACAAACAATTGTTTGGAGGGGGACAAACAAAAAGAAAGAAAATTCAGAAGAATATAAAGTTATTAAGATCAACACATTAGCAAGGGGCATATTATTTGCTGTAACATGCTCACTTACAAGATTATGATGACCAGTCTTAGCATCTATACCTTGTCTGAGCTGATATTGTCAAGAAAATACCCTCCCTCCAGCTGGGAGGTCCAAAGCCTGCAATTAACCAAACAATGCAACTAAGCAAAGACTGATTTTTTTGAGATCATTATTGTATTTTAGAATGGTCTGTAGTGAAAGATCAATCTCAAGAAGTCCTTAACATTCAAGGTTAGTGGGTTGTGCTCCCAGAAAGAGAGTTGTAAATTCTGCAGCCTCTAGAACAGGACCAAGTTGTTACTCACTGGACAACAGAAGAGCAGACCAAACACACTGGGCAGATAAGAGAGTTGGAAGTATTTACTAGAAGGCTGCAGAAACAAAAGATGGACTTGGTAAGTGACGCAGGGAGAAACTTTTTTTGCAGAATAAGCATACTGTCACATCACCTGCACCTACACAATCCACAATGAATCACAATTTCATTGAATCACAGCATTTACGTTGGAAAACACCTTTAAGATCACTGAGCCCAGCATTAACCCAAGTCCACTTCTAAACTGTATCCCTCAGTGCCACATCTACACAACTTTCAATACCCCTAAGGATGGTGACTCAGCTGCTTCCCTGGGGAGCCTTTACCAATGCTCAACAACTGCTTCAGTGAAGAGATTTTTCATCATATCCAATCTAAATCTCCCCTGGTGCAAGTTGAGGCAATTTTCTCTTCTCCTATCCCTTGTTACCTGGGAGAAGAGGCCGACCCTCACCCAGCTACAGGCACTTGTAGAGAGCAGTAAGGTCCCCCCAAACCTCCTTTTCTCCAGGCTGAGCAATCCCAGTTCCCTTAGCCACTCCTCACAGGACTTACTCTTCAGCCCCTTCACCAGCTCTGCTGCCCTTCTCTGGACATGCTCCAACACCAGTTTTGGGGCCAGTGAAGGGCTCAGAACCGAACCCAGGATTCAAGGTGTGGCTTCAGCAGTCCAAGTACAAGAGTACGATCACTGTCCTGGTCCTGCTGGCCACACTGTCTGGTACAAGCCAGGATGCTATTGGCTTTCTTGGCCCCCTGGGCACAGTGCTGACTACCCATTTAAAATAATAACATTTAAATGTATCTGAAGACCTGTATACCAAGCTGACATTTTGTACAGAATTTAAACACAGAACAGACCCAAAAGCCTGGCAAGAGGTTATAAATACAAAACAGTAAAACTCCACATATGTGTACAAGACCTAGGTCTTCACCACCTCTATCTGGTGAAACTGAGATAAAAATACTAGGGAAAGTGATTTCACCTTTGCTGAGATTCATTTAATGAGGTATTTTTTTACTTTCTGTAACTGTCCACAACCACGGCCTTCCCTCTAACACCTCACATATAGCAAGCAAATGATGCCACTGTGTCCCTGAGCTGGCTCCCAAGGGCTTGTGCGTTGAACATCAGGCTATTTGGAGTTTCAGTAAACACTGTTCCTGAACAGACACCCTCAGCAAGCACCCAGCCCCAAGCTGCACCAGTGCAGCTCACTTGTCTTCTCGCCTTTCAGGAGGATCTGGCGTCACATACACCACAGGGGAATTCTGTTCACTAGGATTACCTCAGGGTCAATGTTTTATTTAGTTTGGTGAAATAATGAACAATTGTACTAAAAAAAAAAAAAGTCTGGCAGCTATGGAGAAAAATCAGCTTTGCCAAGTTTTGCTAATGTTATTCCCAGTCAAACCATACTTTTACCAGGACAATCTTAGTTTGTTCCTTGACCAATTCAAGATCTTTTTCATACAGAAATGAATATTCTTCAGCTGGGAAAGAAGGAAGACTGAAGTAAATTGCTGTAAAATATATGTGGCATTTAAAACTACACTACTCTTTTTTTTTTTTCTTTTTTTTTTTCCTTTTTTTTTTAATCTTCCAAAATCCCAGTCCTTGGTTTATGACCTTCAGGTTTAAATCTTTTTCACACTGTCTGTTGCAAAATAAATATCAGTATCTTTGTCTGACAGGTTATCCAGGGATCATTCTGAGCAGTTATTTATGCACAGTCTTCTGCTTGGGTCAGTTTATTTTTTACTGTTACAGTCCACACAATGTAAAGGGAGGATTTAAATAGAGTTCTACTCATCCTACTATTTAGGCATGCCTGCAACCCAGATATTTGGCAGCAGGCAGCATACAGAAACTTCTGCTCAGTAAACAGGTTTGTCCAACACAAATTACAACCAGAGATACCAAACAAATTACGGCAGAAGCAAAACCAAAGCATCTCAGGATTTTTTGTCCTTTTCATGCTCTGCCTTGAAAAGAACTGAAAGGCTTTAAAACTTGTAGTGAGAATGGCTGGGAAGGAAGGAACTTAGTTGCTCAACTTGTAGTAATTACGCTAGACTTGACAGCACAAAGAATATGCAAAGGTAACAAGATTAAAAACTAAAGGCTCCTATTAAAAGCTTTTCTCTGACAATCTTGTGTGCTGACTAAGATCTGAGTTCTCCTCTGTCTGATCAGATACACCTATATGATGACACAGCGAAGCATAACTCACACTTAGAAGTTGGGAGAAAAAAGTTTCCCACGTCTATGAAAGTTGACCTTTAAGTGTGAAATCTGTTTTTCCGAACTACCCTGCTACTGTAAGCTACACAACTCCGAGCACAGGTGCCATGTGGGAAGGAAACAATACAGAACTCAGGGTGCTGTCATGTCAGGCTGGCAGGTCAGGAAACACGACCTTTTCACATGTCAGGTCAACACATCTGCCCCAGTCTAGCCCGCCACATACACCACAACAGATTATACCAAGAAAACCATTCCGTGTTAGACTTGGGGAAGATTTTGACTGTGTCAGTCTAGCAGAGACACACTTACACCTGGAGAACTTTATTGACAGGAGGGCAAGTCTATACACTGAGGTTCAGCTGTATCTAAGTACAGGCACAGTCCAAGATATTTTTAGCTGCACCCACAATGATAATTTTGTCAGTCTGATGAGTAAGAAAAAGGTGACACCAGCATAAAAGTGACATGCAGGTCAAAATTCAGTTGAGGCAAAAAGAAGGGTCAAAAGATCTCATTCTGCCCCAAAAAGACTTAACCTTGCCCCAGAAACAGGCTGTGGATAGGAATTCAAGATAGTCACTTAGGCCTACAGTTTTAGGATTTTTGTCTGCAAGTCACAAATGCAAGCCCATGATCCCACCCACATACCTTTCCACTTATGTACACACATCTGGTGTTTTGCATAGATGTGGAAAAAAAATCAAACTTTTGCTTTTCCCTGCATGTGATGGTGTTTGGGTTGGGTTTTTTTTTTAAACTGAAAAATGGGAATTTGGGGAGAAGTGTGGCAAAGTGTGGCACTTACTTTATGAGGTTCAGAGCAAATCCATGAAAAGCTGAGATGGAAAAATCAGGAGGAGCACAACAATTACCCTGTTTGGGTGGTCAAACTGTTTTGGCGCCCTTGATTTGAGATTAGCTTTCTCACTGACTAATTGTCACTATTAATTTCCTTTGTGAACACTAAATTCTGCTTTAGCAGAAAGAGCCTTTTGTAATATCAACATCTGTTTTAAGTTACATGGAATGGTAATTTTAAGTTAGCAATTTCTCAAATTTAAAACCAAACATGTACTTCAGATGTTTATTTTTAAACTGCAAAGGCCTGTGTGGGGTTCTTGCCTTCACAGTGCTTCTCTGTCTGTGAGTAAGTGATGTTGCAAAGCTCATTTCTGAAGATGTTATACAGATCTTTTTGATCACAAAAATCAGGTCTCAAGTACATGGGCAAGACTTCAAAAAATTTCAAAGCAGTATTATTTATACTAGAGCCATCCTTGGTTCATAAAGAAAATGGAGGTTTAGGTGCACAGGGCTTTCTCACTGCTGTGTAAAACTACCACCACTCCAAGACAACACAGAAAGGTCCTGACCAGAAGGGTCTATGCCCTTCAAATTCCACTTACTAACAAACCACCATTACAAAGAATCTCTCTGGATGAAGATTTCATTTGCATACATTTCAATACTTGACAATGCAAGTTTTTTAGCATGAAAACCTAGCAGCAATACCTTAAACCCTACCCTTTGAGGTATTCCTCAAAGATCTGCATGTTTCCTCTGCCTCCCCCTTCAAGTCTGTACTCCAGGATGTAAAACTCACTTGCTAAAACCAAGAACTGCTTCCAATGCCTCAAAAATATTTGTTTATTTTTAAAATCTAAAAGTAGTATTCATTATAAAGCTGGCCTTTTTAAACAATAATCATAGGGGTATACCACCAAAACATTCAAAGCAAATAATTTGTGAAGGCTGGGGGAGTTGTTTAAAGGTCATACCTTTTTCTCATCTGTTTACTAAATGTTTTGTGCCCAAGGCCTTTCTGGCAATGAGTATAAGGAGCTATTTAGAATGAACTGAGAGACCTTATAAGGCTAGGCTTAACAGGGTGGATCCAGGTGCAACAAATACATTTTTTCTACATACACACTACCAAAGCTCTTTTGCAAACCACACTTTATTACAATACAGAACAAATACAGCATAATGCATCTAGCAGGAGCAAACTACAGAATAGGAAAACAGCAATGAGTCACACAACATACATAATCCTGAATCTAAAAAACAGGAGCAGAATCAGAGGACAAGGACATTTGCACAGTTGAGAGCTATAAAATGGTTATTTTCTGCTGCACTCATTCAGTGCTCAAGCACATACAAAGCTGCAAATTTAAAGAAAAAAACCAAAAAAATCATATTATAGATATAAAAATCATGTTTCCCTGTTGGCAGTATTCTAAGGACCTATTTTCAAATGTCAAAAAACATCTTGAAAGTAACTTACTTTACATGGCAATCCAATAGAGACTGACACAAAATATTCTGCCTCCTTCTAAAAATGTGAAGGTTGAAAGAGCATGAGATTAAATACTGATCAGCAGCAATAGAGACCATGCAGAATTTAGCAAGTCAGTTGACACAGCCATAGCCTCAAGTACTTGGACTGCTCATGAATTGCTTAAGTATATAAAACCGAATCTAAAAGCTCAAAGCAAACTTTAAAGCTACCTCAAGAATTAATATACAATGACAGGAAGAAAACAGAATAATTAATTAGGTTCCTATTACTATGGGTTAATCTCCCAGATGAAGAGTAGATCTTGCATGCTCTACTGTGAGATTTTTCCTTTCATTTGCTGGAATTCGTTTGAGTATTTCAGCCTGCAGACGAAGAGTAGCAAACAATATTTTTTCAGATATTTCAGGAAAATAAAGTAATTCAAAAGTCAATATTAGATTTCATGCAGTAGATACTAATACTGAAGAAGCTTTTTCTACTGGAATGACCTGCCACTAATTTAACTAAACTTCATATTAATTGAAAGCATTCACTTTCTTTTTCAAAGATGAATAAAGCAGCTTTTTTTGAAATACTCATTAAAATACATTTGGGATATTCAACAAGTTTTGGGGAGAACACCATACAAGCTACAGCTGATGTCCCTTGGAGCGCAGCGAGACTCGTGTTGTAGTAGAGCAGCAAGCTGTGATTCAGAACACACCAAAGTGCAATTCTTTGTTCCCTGGCTGCTCCTTACATGCTGCGCCTGCTGTCACAGCAGCCCGAGCCACACACAGAGCCACGCTGCAGAGGGCAGCTACAGCCCCGACATGCACACAAACAGCAGAGGAAACTGAAGCAGGAAGACAATCCAAATGAATTCTGGACAGGCATCACCTGGTTATCAAACAATCCCAACTAGGATGCCAGGTTGGTTCCTATGAGGAACAATAACAACTCTCTGCTCTTAGTGCTTTATTTTCATGTGTTTGGGAATCACTAACTGTGACATACTTACTGAAACAAATGCAACGAAGCCACCAAGATATTAAACCACTATTTTGTCCCTTTTAATATCCCAGATTTATATGACTGTAATTATTTCTGATGCAATTATTTTAGTGTGTATGCCATTAACTCAATGACAGAGCAGCAAGTATCAAAGTTTTCCCCTCTCCTTCCTTCTAGACAAGTCAGCCCTCCAAAGTCTCTTAGATTTCTCTTTCCACATTTAAGATTGTTGTCAACCAAATCCTAAGGGCAGGAGACAACAGACAGCATACATCCTCAAACATCAAGCACCTACAGAAAGGCTCTCAAGCAGCTCAATCACAAATTCACGAGGGAGATATTTGTGTATCACTGTATAGATTAACCTAGTTCTATTTTAGGTTACTCCAGCCACTCCTAGCTGCGACAACAAAGCGCCTTCTCTGCAATCACGTTTCTAACCCCTTAAAAAAGAAAAAAAAAAGTAAATTTAAATGAAGACGACTTTTGAAACACATTCCTCCCACTCCCCTGCCCCAAAAGCCTGCAGTGCAAGCCAGACCCTTGGCACTTCGTGCCCGGACGGTGCCACACTACAGCCAGCCCAACAGCGGTCGGGTGCCAGGGGCCGCAGCTATGCTGCCTCTCCCATCAGCTCCCCAGGCAACTGGAGACACCGCCTGATCCTCAGCGTGGGAAGATCTGAGACGCCAGATTAGCGGAGAAGGAACTACAACCAGACAACAGCGTCTGCCCCGGCTAAGGCCGTGGTGAAACACACGCTCTGCTCTCCACAGCGTGTGAAACTGGAGGTGACATTTCTCTGCGGACAATGGGTGACGGTGAGGAGGAGTGTCTGCTGGCCAGGCTGACACGGACGATGCCCGGCCCGGACCCGGCCGGGCGGGAGCGAGCGGTGGGTGTGGATGTGAATGTGCGCCGGGCTGCCCGCGGGAGCCGCTCCGCTGGAACCACCAGGAGCCACCGCGGGAACACGGGGGCATCTCCCCGCTACCGGGGGGCTTCCTGACGGCCAAACATACCCAGAAACGCCCCCAAGCCCTAAAAGCGCCAACAACAAGGCAGGATTTACCCTCGCTATTACGGCACGAATTCAAGGCCGCTGTCCGGCGGGGAAGTGTCAGCCCTGCCACCCCCTCACCGCGGGCCGGGGCCC